>JACAXG010000017.1:7853853-8015967 GCA_018881555.1 Amblyornis subalaris
AGGAAAGGAAAGGAAAGGAAAGGAAAGGAAAGGAAAGGAAAGGAAAGGAAAGGAAAGGAAAGGAAAGGAAAGGAAAGGAAAGGAAAGGAAAGGAACCCTGCTTCACCTCTTCTTTTTAAACCATGTTCCCCAGTGTGCTAATGTGTCTTCAGAGCAAGAGGTTTTAATGCTATGATCATTAAACAAACCTCATTCTGTCAAAGTAATACCCAAGAGGTACCTTGGTCCAATTGAAGGAATTTGATAGGAGGTACTTGAAAGGACTCAAGCCTTTTTAAATTAAACTTTTAGGAAGGAAAGGAACAGGACTCAAGAAAACCTCATTTTAGTTTTAGAAGGGACTAGAACTTCTGAATATTCATTAAATACCAAATGGCACCTCATAAAATGAAATATGAACTGCTACTGAAAACCTGCAAATACTCTTAAAATCTAGCTAATTCTATAACTTCTAAAGATGCTTGCATTAAATCAGCTTTATTGACATATTTTTATGACATTCATATGAAATCATGCTTTTAAAATCTACATTGATCAATTTTTTTCACTTCAGTAATATCTTTGTAGATGTTAGGATTTATCATATCAGATGAAATGCTCAAGTTATTTAGCATATTGGTGAAGGGATGGTCTCATGGTTTAAGATACTACACTGGAATTTGGAGACATCTTGGCTCTATTTCAGGTTACTCTGGTATTCTTTGGAAACACACTGAATCCTCAGCGTCTAAGTTACTCTCCCTATACGGAGAAAGACCTTTTTTTAATCAACTTGTTGCCAGATAKATTTTCAGTTTTCAGAACATATATGATTTAATTCTGCCCTTTGTTTTGTGGACCTCAGGTGAGTTTTGTCATGCAACCAGTGCAGTGACTTGGGGATGAAAGGTGTGCAGTGGAGTGCAGGGACCTAGGTTTCATTCCTGGCTCCAGGGCAGGAAGGGTGACTAAAACCAGGTGGGTTTATTCACTGTGTTTTGACCACCTAATTGTGTTCATCCTTTGCCATATGTTTTGTTTTATGTACAACAGAGATAAAGATTCCAGTGTTGTTAAATGTGTTGTGGTATGTGTCTAAAAGATATTGAGTCAGCTGATTCTTCCTGTTAACAGGTCTGTTTCGTTTTTAACAACTTCTGCTCGTTTCCCGACCCTTCTCTTGGCAAGTGATTCCAATGTTAGCTTTCATCCTTCCATTATTGATGAGTATCACACTGACTCAAAATATCTCTTATGCCAATGACATAACACACTTAATGTGAGACCTCATGCAAGAAGCAAAATGAGGTCTTTTGTAAAGTGGCCTCTGTAGGTGTTCCCCATCTGTTACCTGACCACCTGTCCYTCGAGAATCTTCTCACAAATCCTACTGTAGCTACATTGCAGAAGACTACACAAACGGCACCTTTTCTTAGATTATTTTATTGGATGTTGTTTTATTGTCCCTTAAAAACCGGTCACAACCTACCCTCTAGGTTGTTATGGTAGAGGAGTGTTTATGATCAGGTCTAGGACTGTTACAAACAAAGAAGGTCCTGGGGTCAGGGCAAGGTATTGTAGGAATTACTTAAGCCTCCTTTAAAGCATTATTAAAGTTTTGATTACCACATCTTTCTTTGCATGGTCCTAAACTGTAGCAAGTTTTGAGCATTCTTCACCTCTGTCATATATCTCAGAAAGAACCTTCATTGTGTCTGAATGGAGGGTATTTCGAATAAAGTATTAGTTACCTTCCTTGCTTTGCATGTGACAGTGCTCTTCAGCACAATAGATGTCTTCTGCCAAGCAGTGTTAGTCTGATAGTGAAGAGCAGAAGCAATTTTCATCTCCAGCCATCTCTGTGAAGCCCTTCCCTTCTCTGTGGTGCAAAGCTTAGGCCAACCTTACCCTCGGTCCTTATTTATGCCACTTTTCCAGGCTCTTTCTGTGAGGTCTTAACAGCAATGTTGGTTGACGGGCTGTCAGATCAATCCTGTCTACATCCATCTGCAGTTTAAAAAATAAAATAAAATCACTGCTTCACCCTGGAGAGAGCTTTTATTCTTCTGTCTGGATAAGGTCAGACCTATTTGCAGCATTCTTTTTGGAGCTGTGATGCTTGTGTTGGAAAATGTGAGGGACTGAAGAGCATTCCCTGTTTCATACTTGTCTGCTCTCAAATTTTTAACATGTGGAACACATCAAAGAGTGATGGGTGTTGGGATAAGGCTTCTGTTTGCATAATATGYGGCAACTGTTCTTTTTGCATGGAAAATAGTATCAGAAATATATTAATGTAACCCTGTGTTTATATAGTGTAGAATTGAAAGAAGTTGGAAAAGTAGCAATCTTTTTTCAATATTCAGCCTCCTACTGATATAGAAAATTTTGTGTAAAAGCAATCTTCTCTGATGTCTCAGCAATGGTTTCTGTGTCTGGCTTTTTAGTCAGATGATAGCTCATGCAATATACCGCAAAATTCCACAGCATGAGACAAAGCTGTAATGGCTACTGAGAGATCTGGTATGATGAGGAAGACTCATCTGCAGTTGAGAAGGGGACAGTGGGGCATTGGAACACTTCATAGGAGTTATAACTTAAGTATTAACATAGTTGATTATTTTCTGATCAATTGTCTTTTCTGGGACAAATAATTGGTGGAGTTCATCAGTTAGTAACGAAATGGAGCTTTTTTCTCCTCTGTGCACAGACCAGTGGGGACTGTCTGGTGCTCTTATTTGTTACATTAAATTCTGTGTGGAAGAAGTGATAATGTAATCTTTTCTGTTTGGTAGAAAAGGGAACTTGGTAAAGGGTGATGGAGGCACTTTTGGCCTTGCTTGTCAGTGACGCTAAATTGTATGYCTACTAAATTCAGAATTGTATGTCTACTAAATTCAGAATGAAGTTTCCACGCTCCTGATCCGTTATCAGCTGTGAGATCTGCTGTGCAAGTAGCTGATGAACGTTTTGCACAGTTTCCTATCTTACTGGATATTTTTTGGCTTTTCCTTGGTACCCTGTCTCCACTTTACCCGGGAAGATCTCTCATATTCTCAGTAAACAATTTCTCTGCAGCATACTCAGAAGTGAATTGCACTTTATCTGCCACTCTTTCTTTCCTCTGTCACTATATAAGAATTCAGTAAGAGCTGTGGTAGYCACATTTGCTGTAGCTGTTACTCCTGCCTGATGTAGAACACAGAATCCAACTCAGCTTTGAACTGAAAAGTATCATTCTTGTCCTTTAGCTTCAGATTTGAAATTCCCTGTCAACTTAGCATAGATGAGTTCTGCTGTGAACTCTCTTAGAGTATGAACATTTAGGGGAGAGAAGAAAAAGGTATATTGCTCTTCATTTGAAGCAGTGTTTAATTGTTCCTTGGTACTTAGTCCTCATATGCTGTCAGATGTTGGGGAATTAATGTTTCATAATTATACATGCAATGATAATTGGATTATTCCTTCTCTCTAACACAAGTGTTTTTTTAATTTTTAATTTAATCTTGTTATATTTATTTTAGTAATTTTTTTCTTAACTAGAGATCATATCATGTTGTATTGTTCTCCTTGGAAAGATCTTTGTTGTATAGTCGTTAACCTGATCCACTGTATTCTCTACAGAACACTGATTCACATCAATATCGTGTACAATGCACCAACAGAAACTCTCACCATGGCAGCTAGTTTCAAAATCAATTTTTGTTTCTTACTCAGAAGAGATCTAAAAATGTGAATTAGGGTAAGATATGGAAAACTGTATCAAATGTCTTAGCAAAGCCTATTTCAGGAATTCTCAATCCATATTGTAAAGCTTTGTGATATTTCCTAGTTTGCTGATAAGGCTGCACAGTGTATCTGCAAGAAGAACTGAACACTGATTGTGATCCACTGACAGAGCCAAAAAGCTTAGGAGGTACTGATTTAGCTTTTAGGTGCTTACCTGTCTATCTTAGGTAGCTCAGGCATCCACCTGAAGTGGGATTTGTAAACCYGGGGGTAAGAGCGTAAATTGCTGAAGTAGTAAGTGGAGAGAGAAAGATTGCCTCCAAACAGATGAATTTAGTGGACTTAATATAGCTAAGAGAAGGAATGTTATRAAAACATTCCTTTTATGTTCACCCCATTTCCTTTGTCTGCCTTTTGTTTTGTGACCCTTCTTGACAAAGCATGCTTTTTATCAACTGTTTTTTCTTTAGCTGCTTCACAGGAGTATTGATTACTTTGTTAAAAGTCCTAACATTTTGGCCAATATCGAAGCTCTACCCTCTCATTTTATTTCTTAGGAATAAAAATTTCTTCTTTTCCTACACGTTTTTGGATCTATCACTAACTGTTAGTGATTACATTATTGCTTTACCATGTTCCTTGATCGATAAAGGCTGTGGGAGCCCTTATCTAGAAGCTGGGCAAGGTGAAGCACTGTTGTTACTTGGAAGACCTCCAAGGAAGAGCCTGAAGCCATAGGATGAAGCATTCTTAACTTTGATGGCACTTCTTTATTTCCTTTTTTTTTAATTTCCCCCCTTGATTAATACTGATGAGCTACTTCAGTATGGTGCATAATGACCTGGAGTCTTTCCACTCAAAAGATGGGGTCTGTAGTTTAGAACTGGCCATTGAATATTTAGACCTTTGCATGAATTGTGTTGATTCCAAGTGGTGTGTCCTGACTGAAGTCTGATTAGGCTGTTATTCTGTGTTGCTTTTTCAAAATTCCTGCTGTATTTTGGAGTCTGGAACTTATTTTTCCAGCTTGGTTAAACTAATAGTTAGCACTGCTGAGCTCTCATTTCCCATCAAGTCAGGCTTCTCTGCTACACTTCAGAAGTTCTGGATCCCATTCTGGTGGGTACCAGAGAGAAAAAAAAAGGGAGATATTGCAGAGTCTCCTTTCAGGTAACTTGTGCTATTGTTTGGGAAGAAATATTTGTTGCCTTTGCTGTGCAGCTACGAAGTCAATTTTATGGCTCAGTTGTAGGTAAGGAAAACTTCGATGAGGAAAACTAGAGTGATTAAGTGGAGGAGTTGTTAGAGGACCATCCAGTTCTTCATTTTGAGAAAGTGAATTAATTTGCTGCTTAGTGGGTGTGTGTTCGTGATATCAGTGAGTAGCTAGAGCTGATTCTTTTTATTTCAGCTTGTTACTTGCCAGCATGTGCTATTCATGATATAGGGATTTAGTCTTAGTGTAATCTTATAATTATTTGGCAGTGTTCCGTAGTCTAATAACACATCCAACCTCACAGTGAAATGCAGAMGGAAGCTCCTGATATCTGAACTGGATGAAGCCATAGCTGAGAGTTTGACTTCTRTTTTGAATATCAGGAAGAATTTCTTCACTGAAAGGATGGTCAGGCATTGGAACAATCTGCCCAGGGAGGTGGTGGAGTCACCATCCCTAGAAATGTTCAAGAAATGACTGGACATTCAGTACAACATTTAGTGCTATGGTTTAGTTGCCACAGTGTTTGGTCAAAGAGTGGACTTGATGATCTTGGCAGTCGTTTCCAATCTTAATGATTCTATGATTCTAAGTGTGCATTTAACCTCTCTCATCCTGTTGGTCTGCAATATCCTGTGTTCCTTCTCTCAACTGTGACTTGCTGTTGCCTCCAGATGCTCCTCATCTGTTATGCTGTGATTCCAGCTTCTTCATGGTCTCTGGTTTCTAATAGATATGTAAGACAACAACTCCACTCCTGCACCAAGTCTCTGACAAATGGATTAACCACATCTGTTGCAGCCCTGTGTTCTCAGCCGYGTTCTGGTTCTTCTGCCGGGACTCGAGGCACAGCCCACAGGGGTTGGGCCGGCTCCTGCAGCTGCCCCCTCGCGAATTCCCCCGCTGCGGCTGGGCAAACAGCCACCTGCAGCCTTCAGGACTTCTCTGCAGTGCTTCAGCACTTCAGCGGCTCCGCGCTGGTGTTTGGACAGACCTGGGCATGCCCTTGGGAAAGCTGCGGGTTTCGCCTCTGCCTTCGTTGAGCCCGGGAGCCGCCCGGCCCCGCGCGTGCAGCACCGCTCGCCGTCCGCAGGGGGCACCGCCGCACCGGACACGGCCCGCGCCGGCCTCGGAACGCGCCCGGCGCCGCGGGAGCTGCGGTCCCGGCGGGATCCCGGCGGAATCCCGGCGGAATCCCGGCGCTCGTACAGCCCGTGCAGCCCCGGTCACTGCGCTCGGCAGGGCGCAGACCTGCCGTCGTCATCCCCCGGCCTCCCCGCTCTGCTTGTGGGCTTGTCAGCACCTCGTTTGTCACGTCCCTCCTTGATTCTGTTTTTGGAAATAGCAGCCCAGCCAGCTGAGCCTTTTGCAGAGAGACTGGGGGAGAAAGGATTTCTCCCTTCTCTACCTCCTCCATATTACAATAAAAATGAAATCCAAAGCTGCTTTTATTTTTATAGCTGCTGAAGTGCTAAAGCAGCTGCCCTCTACTAGTCAGGGTTTGCCAAGGGAATAGCTTTCACTAAAAAAGAAGTCTCTTTCGGTGCTCCAGTGGAAATTGCTTGATTTGATATAGTTAATTGAACAGGTTGAAAGTCTGACAGGGTCTGGGACAGTGCACCTGACACTGAGCTTGTCCTTGTTATAGTAGAATGTGCAGCAGAGGGAGGTCACCAAATACCTGGCTCTTTCAGCAAAGATGTAAGGACCCAGCTCCAGAATTTTCCTGTGAATTCAGTGGAAGAAGCTCTTGGAACAAAAGGAAAGGAAAAAAAAAAAAAGAAAAGGCTGGATTCTGTCCAAGCCCTTACTGCATTCAGGAATTGATTTTCATCCCTTCACCCAACAAGGATCTGCACACCCTGTGAAGTGTTTATCTGATTCCTCAGATCCTAGTGGTGACCAGCACTGAACTGATGCAGAAGAAGGCTTCATGCCCTTCTGTGTGCATCCAGACAAATGCTTGCTGCTCGAAAAGAGGAATCAACTGTGAGAAACTTGTATCTTTTAATTGATTCTGTTATCTGGGAACTGAAACCCCACACTTAGAAATGTAAGTCTACTGACACAAAACCTTAGGATTTTAATAAGCCATTTTGGTCTGAAGCATGGACATGTGGATTTATCCATGAATGTTTTAAAAAGGTAGACTAAAGACATGACTCCTTAAAAAAACCCACAACAAAATACAATCTTCCCTCCCCTGGGGTTTCATTAATGTTACTGAACCCCAAAATACTTATTAGAGGCAAATTCTTGTCATACAGCAATCAACACTTAAGTGGCCTCAGATAAAACTTGGGGGACTCCTATTCTGATGGCTTATTGTTGACTACAGGTACTCTCTAGCATAATCCAATATGTGAATGCTTGTATTTGATGGCTGTGTTGCTGTTGAAAATCAGGTGCTCTGTTCTTCAGTGGCTACAGTCTGCTGTGGATTTTAGTCTTTCTTTAGTCTTGATTTTAGTGTTTTAACCCTGCAGAAAAGGATGGGGAAAAAAACCCAAACAAAACCAAATTAAAAAACCCTAAACAACCCCAAAAATCATGTCAAAACATGAGCTGTTCCACAGAAGTTTTCAGAATCTCAAGAGCCTSCAACCCATCAGACTGCGCAGACCTTACCCTGCTTCCCAGTATTTCTACTTGAAGCATGAGGAATTCCTGCCTGCCAGGTTGGTAAGAGAAGCCTCCRAGTTCCACAGACAAAAGTGTTGCTTCTTAATCACTGAATAAAAAACCCAAATGCTCTCCCAAGAGGAACTGGAGGTTTTGTTCTGTTTTGTGAAATGCTGAACAATGATGCCCTTGAGGAAATATGTATCTTTTGTCAGTGTGCCATGTGTTTGAGACAAGCTGTCAATGTAATCCCAGTCCTGTCAGCTGTACTGACAGGGCACCTGCGTTGCACAGGGCCTGGTGACATTGTGCTGTGATTACGGGGAGGTGTTYTACTAAAATGTTTGATCCCCAAAGCAAGTTTATGTGTATGAACCCCAGTCACTTGCTCTGCAGGTTCGGTTGGGTGAGATTAATTGCTAAATTGACATGATTTACCTGTTCGCAGGTCAAAATCAYCAGATCCTGTTGCTGTTTTGGTTAGAAGGGTCTTTTTGAAACCATCTAGTCCAACTGCCCTGCTCAAGCAGGTTCAGCTAGATTGTCCAGGAGTGTGTCCAGTTGGGCTTTGAATATCGGCACAGTTGTTCTATTTAATCAAGGTTTTTCTTGACTATAACTTTGAAGGTATACTTTTTAAMGTTTGTTTTGCGTAGGTTATGTAGATTTTATCTTGCAGTACTTGTTCTTGATCTAAATATAACAGCTCAGAACCTGAAGATGGATTAATAAGGGTTATTCAAAAAACAGTGCCAAATGTGGAATAATCCCAAATAGCCTTTAAGGAAATGTTTGTTGCATGTTCTAATTTTTTGTTGCTGTTTTTAAGTATAAACACTGTCTGGAGAAATGCCAGGAATGTGACAATCTGTTATGAGCACATCAAACCTATGAACTACTGCAATCCAATCTGCTGYCAAGCACTAGTTGAATTGCCATGTGAAATTGCTTGTGTCCATTGGTTTATGGATGCTATACGCATATAGATAAAGCTTGTCATATATTGGCTTATCAAAAACAAACAAAAGACAGCTTGATTGTGATGAATGTCACCTGTAACCATTATCCTAGGCTAATCTACTGCTGAATTTGCCATTCACAGATGTATGCAGTCCTTTTTTATGTCACATTAAGCCATATGCAGACCCACATCATACTGACTCATTCCAAGTCTATCTCATGGAGAAAGCTGCTTTTTGTTAATAAATGATGGTCTGCGATTTTATTACTCTCAACACAAGGAGCTACAGACCTTTTWGCCTCTCACCAATTCTGCCAAAAGAATGGAACAGTTAATTTGGGCTTCTGTCAACAAAGAATTGCATTGTATAGGTAATACCAGTTATCTTGTTGCTCAGCCTGTCAAACTAACCTAGTACATTTCTCTTTCTTTTCTTTTTCCCCCATTGGCAAGGGTACAAGTTTAGTATTTAACAGCTACCATGCAGAATACAGTACCTTTTTTTTACCCCGAAAGCATACAGCTTAGGATCACATGACATCTTAATTAACATGTGCCTTTTAATTCCGTATGCTGCATGCTGGAGTCAGGCTGGTTCATTGACAGATGCATGTATGCAGGAGTGAGACACTAATGAAAAGGGCCTTTATTGGTGTCCCCTGGTTTAGCTGGTTGTACRGCATCATTCAGCCTTTCTGTGTTGGTTGCCTAAGTCTAGCAGTTGATGTGGTAGCAAACAGCCAGCAGGATAGGTTAATGGTACAGGTGTGGTATAAATAATCCAGCTAAATGGTTCTGAGAAGATTTGTTTTATTGAGGCAAATTTAGTGCAGTGTATGAGAAACCCATTCATTGTGCAGGCACGGCCTCTTCTCCCTTGGAAAGCAGGCTGTCAAGGAAGAAGATTAGTTGGGAGTTAGTGTAGGTAGACATGTTACATGTACTCTAAATGAAAAGCAAATAGGACTAATGTAATCTCTTGTTATAAAAGTTGAATTGAATAGCAGGGATTGTTGTAACATACACAGGTCAGGCTGCTTAAATCTACAAGGGTGCTGTGTCCAGTTGCAATGTTTTAGTTCTAAGAGTAGCATAGAAGTAGATAGAAAGCAGAGCACAGCCTTTTCCCAAGCCTGGGAGGTGAGCCTTGTGTTGTCATGTTACAGGAGATGAAGCTGCTGAAAGGRAGGTTGATAGGTGACTTGATAACTGGATATAGGGATTTAGCAGGACAACAGAGTGTGTTCAAAAGCTGAAATTGGAAGCTTGAGTGATTCAGTAATCGGAAAATGAATCCTGGCTTTGCAGGTCATTCAGCAGTGGAAGTACTTACTAGGACAAAGAGTAGACTTTGACAAATTCGAGTTTTCAAAAGGTGAGAAAGGTGGGTGCAAAAATACATAGTAAGCATGTGTACACCCAGTACCCAGCCTGCATGGTCACAGTGGTCCTTCAGCAGAAATATCTGCATTACTAGATTCCAGTACACACTGCAACCTCATTGTGTGAATTTGGGTAGGGGATGATTTGTATTTGCAGTTTTATTTTTCTGCTTCTTGAGAGTCTATGCCTTCAGATGCAAACTCCCCTCAGAAGCTCACATGAGCCTTGAATTAGGCACTGAACATAGGAGAAAGTAGTTAGCTAGTTAGCTAGTTAAACTACAGATAAAACGATCTACCAATTGTTCTTCCTGTGCTTTACATGTGTTTTTTCGTACTTGTTCAATCAGTATGTCAGACTAGGTCTAGGGTGAAACTTCTGATATACAGGCATTCCCACTTCAAGCTGGATATGAACAGTCCTGCATACTACTAGATACGGCCCTGTTGTARCCATCATGTTTGGAGTAAGTACTTGTACTTAGGAAGCTACGTGGTGGTTTCCTGACAGCTCTCCTATGGTTTGAATCTATTATGTTTTTCTGTGTTTGACTAGAGASCATGCTAGGCTAGATACACATAGTATGGAAAATCTAACTCTGAGATTTGAAGTTCTCCTCTGTCTTCTCGTTGAATTCCCCTGCAACTTGCATTTTGCAAATATACCAAATGTGACATATGCAAAAAAGACGTCTATAAACAATCTATTACACATTTCTTACAAGCCCGGTTGGATGCTGATGCATGCTCACATACCTGCCATTCCTTTAATTCTCTTGTTAGGCATCATTTCTGTACAAGATTCCCCACATAGCCTGTTAATACCATCTGTTTTCCGTGTCTATGTACACATTCTTCGTAGAGCAGATAAACATTTTTTGATGAAGCTGCATGTGATGCTGTTTTGCTGGGACAGGTACCAGAACCTACAGCTTGGTAGGAGACTCTGACGCTGTTTTGGTCATACCTAAATGGGACTTTTCAGAATTTTTTTTGTCCTAGACTTAGTCTCTTTTTTCTTCTGTTTTCAGAGTTTTTGTCCTTCTGATCTTCTTTTCCAGTTGTGGAAGCCTTCTTGAGCTGGGAATTGCCTGGGAATTTCTTTACATTTGTCACTTGTGAAATGGCTCTTGGACTGTCCTAAAAATAATACTAGTGAAAAATAACACATGAAGACCATATCGTCCAAAAGCACAATCCTTCAAATATTTTTTCTGATTCAGAAATGTGTGGCCGTCAACTGATGTAGCCTGGATCAGATCAATAGAAGGATTTTAGCCATGGATCTGTSTTTGGCCTGCATATGCTACATACAGTAGTGCCATAAGGCTTTCTGATCTAACTGTGTTGCTGGGATGGGTCTTAGAGCTGCAAAGTGCAGACATCAAATCGATCTGACAGAAAGCAAGGTTTGCACTGGCTGTGTTTGTCACATTCTCAGGCAAGAGTATATTCTACTTGTGCAAATGCCCTTGCTTTTTTTCTGGGTGTATGGCTTCTCTGGGTTTAAATAGAYTACATAATCTCGGGGTTTGAGATTTCAGAAAAGCTCTTCAGGGATTCAGATTGTGAAGTTCAGGTGTTCTCTGATGTCCAGTCAGAAGAGCAGTTCAATGACTGTAGGCTTTCAGGAGATTTTACTTTGGTGCATGAATTTTCTTTAACAAAAGCAGAAACAGTTACCTACTCAGGTCAGAGAATATTGTCCATAAAACTGTACAAGATTTTTTTCTTTTTTTTTTTTCCTTTTTTTAATAAAGCTAAATCTTAAACTACTGCGTAAATGGTTCAAAGAGAAGCTGCATAGTCTGAGTCTAATCTCCTGGACCTTGTAATTTTTACATCTGCACTGTTGCAGCATGGCACAGCTTTGCCTGAGCACAGCTCTTAGGCCAGTGAAGGATCGCATGGAGCATTCACGGACAGTCTTCTCTCCGGGCCGTGAGTGAGGTGGAGCTTTGAGGCAATGGTCGGTAATACTGCAGTGGAGGAATACATTTCTTGATGCATGTGCACCTGCAAACTGCAACTTCAACTTAAAATGTTGAACTGCATTGATTCCCACATTGCTCATCATCAGAGCTGAATTCAGTGGAGCTGTCCCTGACTGCTTACAGTGATTACAGATTGGTTTCTAATTGTTTCTAGTCTTCCACAAAGACCAGTCGCTGGAGTTCGATGAGGGCTTCATTTTGCCAATGACTTTCACAGCAGCTGGCTGACAGTAGAGGAAGTCTTGAGAGTCTTCTGTTTCAGGTACTGATTAATGTCCATTCAAAGCTCTGCAAATTCAGGCCCTGTTTTGGTCATACCTAAATGGGACTTTTCAGAATTTTTTTTGTCCTAGACTTAGTCTCTTTTTTCTTCTGTTTTCAGAGTTTTTGTCCTTCTGATCTTCTTTTCCAGTAGTGGAAGCCTTTAGAAGTGCAAGAGCGATGGTTCTCTCATTGTATCTGGCTCCACAAAGGCACCACCTGGCTTGGATGACTGTCCCTAAGCCTGGAGTTGGAGCATGCACAGTCTCTTGACTCTTTGAGTGGGTCTATTGAGTGGTTGGAGACTGAAATGCTTTGAAGGTTCTAACATGAACAAATTTACATTGAGCTTCATGTAGACAGCATGTTGGCACAAAGGCTTACTATCAAGTTGTGCTTTCCAATTAGAAACCGTGGGGTATTTTTCTTCTTCCCAACAGTTGCTTAATTTTTTTAACTGAACTGCAAATATTTTCCCTGACCATGTATTGAAAATCATTGAAATTTTGGTAACAACAATTAAGCCTAAAAAATCATTCTGATACAAAATAACTGACATGGAAATTTTCAGCCTCAGTGGTTGTGGTTCAGCAACACTTGATGATTATGAAAGGTGTCAAACAGCTATAATCATAGTCATCAACACCTGTGCTGTATGTGTGTACCAAAACATGTGTTTGGTCTCCTTTGTAAGGAATATATGCAATGACTCATTGTTACAAGTCTCTTTGGCTGCATTGCACATTTTTGTCTGTAAAGGGAATGTGTGTTTAGAGGGACTGCTGCTATACTGTGGAACAAGAGTATACTTTCATGGAAGATTTAATTTTCTTATTTTGCTTTATTTAAAAATGAATTTTTCAAACCAGAAATGCATTGTCATTCCTTATATAGAAAATAATTATCAGTAAGTTTTATTTCTTATGCATAATGTGTTGTATATGCCGTTTCTATGTGTAATGATTTTCATTCTCTCTCAAAACTAAGTACACGTGGTTTTCAAATCTGTTCTCTATGCATCCTTAAAGCAGTGGAGTAACTGTAGTTATGAGTCTGCTACATCAGGCTGAAGATGCATCTAGCCTAGAATCCCCTCTTTGTCCAAAGGTAGYGCTTAGGAAGGAGTGTGAGTACGGGACAAGCATATTTCCTCCTAATACCCTCCTGCCTTCCAACACCTTGGTGTTGACAGTCTTGCACAATGTAGGGTAACTCGTGTTTGAGCAGCCTCTATAGGAACACATAGCCCAAATCTCTGTGGTAATATGTATGAGTAAAGGACATGGAACCTTAAAGGTGACATTTCCTGATTTCTGAGATTTGAACAGTGCAGCTTTAACATTGACTTTTCATGTGCTCCATAGTGGTGATGTGTTCGGTACTAGAAGAGGGGAACATTTAAAGATGCAAGGGAGAAATAAGAGTGAAAAAAACCCCAAACAAAACATAAAAACACACACAAAACCACCAGGCGGATGAATGAGAAAACTGTGTGCCCCTTGAGCTTGTTGTTTTTATTGCTATTTACTTAATATTTTAGTTTAAAAATKGATTTTCTGGGTTATTTGATGGCACAAATACTTTCATGTCCAGAAGATGCCCTAAATGAGAAGATGCAACCTAAATGCTCCTGTGAGTCTCTTTCAGTTTTCATACATGATCCAGGTTTGTGGTACTCAATTCATAAAATAGTTTTGAGGAGTCCTTTTGTTGTAAGAATCCTTTAAAGGTCATCTAATCCAACCCCCCTGCCGTGGCCAGGGACATTTGCAACTAGATCAGGTTGCTCAAAGCCCTGTCCAGCCTTGAACTTGAATATTTCCAGGAATGGGGCATCTACAGCCTCTCTGTTCCACTGTTTCACCACCCTCACTGAAAAAATTTCTTCCCTATATCTAGTCTGAATCTACCCTTTTTTAGGTTAAAAAACAGGCCTTACTAAAAAGTTTGACCCTGTCTTTCTTATAGGCCCCCTTTAAGTACTGAAAGGCTGCAATAAGGTCTCCCTGGAGCCTTCTCTTCTACAGACTGAACAACCACAGATTGAAATATTTTTGTCAACATTGATGGAAGTCAGCTTTGAAGAACTTGCAGTATTTACTTACAGATCCCTACTGTTGCAATACAGTTCTGACCTTCAGAGACACCACTTCTGAAGAGTTCACAGAGCCTTTTTATTTTGTTGAATTTGATGAATGATGCCTGGCTTTCATTTCCCTGACAGACTGTTTATTTTCACCAGGTGTGCTTCAGGGCTGACTTTCTGTTTGTTTTTCTCCTTTATTAGAGAGCTAGTTAGTTGTCAGTAAAATAACAATTACAGTATCTGAGCATTTATTGCTTGTTCTGGAATGCCAGATGTCAGAATACATCTTAGAGAAAAAGATGGAAACTTCATCTCTTTTTAGTCACAGTAGTCTTGAAAATATAAGGCAAAGTAGAATATGGTTTTTTTACATTCCATCTGAGCGAATTCCATTCCACCATTCCTTCAGTAGTAAGCAAGTATTTGCATACTCTTTATGTAAGCAAGCTCTAGCTAAACAGCATCCACTAAATCTTGTGCAGTCTATTGCTGACTTGCAAGAATTGCTGGGAACTGTTACACCAATATGATCATCCATCTGGCAGAAAAACGCTGTAAACTGCAGTGCCATTAACACTTTTGTATAGCAAAAGCTTTGATGTGCTGGATCCATTCTGTACCTCAATGAATTACCCACAGTAAAAGAATAATATAAACAATTGTACTCTGAAACATTCTCTTGTACAAACCTGCAGTTATAATTGGTAGTGAGAGACTGTGGGAAGCAGTATCTTTTGATACTATCTGTCAAAAATATATCAAAATGATTAAACAGATTTCCCAAAGAATTTGAGGACTTGCTAATTCTAGACTGATCTGTGATTTTAAAAAAACCAAACATGCAGCTTGCTGTTTTTCAATAATTAATGGCTTTCTTGAATGCAAAAAAGTGAAGTTGCCAAATTTGACCTTGGACCAAAATCATAGCTGGAATATTGAACTTGTTTTGTTTTATGTAAACCACAGTGACGAGTCACGTAATTGTCCTCTGTAGGAGTTTGTTGAGAAGTCCTTAAGCTGATTGCAACTGCAGTGGCCCAACATGGACAACAAATTAGTTTGACTCAACTTCAAATTGTTTTGCACTAACAAGCCCCATGACTCTAAACTTTGTATGTCATCTGGTTGTCCAACCACATTGTAAGTGGGTTAACTTAGAAGGGGGCTGGATTTGCCCTCCGCAAAGTAGGCATGGATGCCCTTGTGTCCTCTTGCAATTCTTGCAAGCATACTGAGTTTTCTGAGTAGTTCCTTACAACTCATACAGCCAGTAATGCAGCAGCTCAGAACAGACTAATGTATTCTCTCCTGCTCCAGGGGCATCCAGGCAGGATTTCATCTCCAGTTTTAAATATTGTTGTGCAACTGTGACCATCCAGTGCAATTCAAGTTTGTGGGGACATTACATATCTTTGTCCTGATTAGTCCCCAGTCATGCCTCAGGCAACTGTATTGTGGTCGTGTACCGAAAATACTCGGTGTAATTGACCCCTGGAGAGAGGAGCTTTATCTTTGCCAGCTGTCAGGCAGAAGTTTAACATAGCTATAAAGTCAGGAGTCAGGCAGGTTCTGAGCAAGGGGGCAGCCAGGGCTCTCTCTGCCTTTGTAAAATGGAATAGCTGTGGTCAAGCTATATTGTATCAACTATTGCCTTTCAACAATACGATGAGAGGTGTGATGCTGTAACTTAAAAATCTTCTGCATCTCTTGTTAGGTGCGCCATATTGCTTTCAAACCCGGTGGTGGTGTGAATAATAGAACTTGTATCCAAACCTATGTGCTGCTGTACCACGTGGAGTCATAGAAATGTTCAGTGAGCCCAAGTTAGAACAAGAGAAACCTGGACTGTAGCTCTCTACCTCAACCCATAATGTTTTCAATTCCTGTAAGTATTTAAGACTATGTAGAAATAGAGCTTAATGGAAGGAGAAATTATGTACTCACAGCCTTCCTGCCACACCACCGCTGGACTGAGTGTAGCATTTAGAGGTGATGCAAATTCTTCATTCTTCTTTTAGGGTGATAAGAAATCTCGGAAAAGTTATACTTGTCTTTCCACTGTGTGGGTTTTTACCACAATCCAAAAATAATAATAAAAGATAAAAAATAACAGTATGACCTGACTGAAAGAATCTTAAGAATGATACTGGAGACAGCTCGTGTGCCTTTTTTCATTTTAGAGTCAGTGTGAGAAGATAGAAATGTAATTGATAGAGAAATAATTTAGTCCTCCTTAAGCAAATGGTGTTCTAGCTTTGGACAGTCTTAGGACTCTGCAATAAGAATGCTTTAATGTGAACAACTATTGAGGTTTTATTATTAAAAATAAAAAATAATATCCTGAAATGTCATTGCATTTGTTGTTTGATGGCTTTATACTCCTCTCTTTYTGTTTTGAAGCACAACTGTCATAATATCTGAGCAGGCCCTATAACAAATAGAGAACAAGAATTATGTGAAAATAACTTTGTATGTACCAGTTTATTAAAGCTGTAAAATATGAAGGAAAGTGTGAATGCCTCAGTTATGAGTAACACTTTGTATGAGTTCACACTCAAGTAGGTAAGTGTTGTCCTGGGTTTGGCTGGGATAAAGTTCATTTTCTTCTTAGTCGCTGGTACATTGCTGTGATTTGGATTCAGTGTGTGGATAACGTTGGTAACACACTGATGTGGTTGTAGCTTAGCAGTGCTTGCCCCGAGTCAAAGACTTTTGAGTGTCTCAAGCTCTGCTCCTGAGGAGCTGCACAAGAAGATGGGAGGGAGAATGGCCAGGACAGCCATGAACTAGCCAAAGGGATATTCCATACCATAGAACATCATGCCCAGTATATAAACTGGGGAAATTGGCCAGGGGGGCCCAATTGCTGCTGGTAGATGGGGCAGGCATCGGTCAGTGGGTGGTGAGCAACTGTACTGTGCATCACCTGTTTTCCTGGGTTTTAGTTTTTCCCGTTACAATTATTATCATCAGTAGTAGTATTAGTAATATATTTTCCTATCATTACTATTATTATATTTTACTTTGTTTCAATTGTTAAACTGCTCTTGTCTCAACCTACGAATTTTTTTCCTTCGCTCATTCTCCTCGCCATCCCATGGCTGCATGGTACTGAGCTGCCACCTGGGGTTAAACCATGACGGTGTATGTGGAGCAATATTTTACTTTCTCACACGAGTAAAATTTCTTATCTAAGAACGTGGATTTCCCATTAACCCCTCCTGGATTTGAAATAAGAGTGTCTCTCTCTCTCTTTTTAAAATCACTTCATTTCGTAGTGGCTGTTTCATGTAACTGAGATGATCTGATACTGCATATTGAAGTGCAGGTCTCTCTTGCTTTCAGAAAAGTCTTGATTGCATTGCAAAAGTCGGTCATAACAAGAAACATTTCTATGTTAAGAGCCTGGTTAGCTGCTGTCTAAAAAGCCATTTCCCCATGTCATTGTGGGACTTCTTAAAGCAGACTTGAATTGATCCTCTTTTCTAAGCAAGGGTTTGGTGAAAGGTTTTGCTAACTTGGGGAGTGCACTGAATGGCTGGCAATCCCACAATGCTGCAAGTCCAGACTCATCTCAGGAGATGCTCCTCTCTTTGTAGATGGAAATATTCTTGCTGTCAGCATGTGTGTGGGTGTAAGTCAAGACCTTTCTAAAGTCCCGGCATTGTGGTGCTTTCTAACCTCTTTCATCTCCTCTCCAGGTAAACCTTTTGCAGTGGTCAGAGTGATGCTTTAAAGCTTGATGAAAATATCTGTGATGAATCTTAAAACTGAGAGTGGGAAGTGGCAATGTTTCTTATTAACAGCTTTGTACCATTCGGGAACCCTGATAGAACAAACCATTAGGAGCTGTCTTCATATTGACCACTTTTGCAACAGCAGAATAGTTTTGTTGTCTCTTACAGCAGTCCTGTAGCAGCTCCACTGCTACCCAGCCACTCTGTAACAGCAGGAGACTCTTGGCTAGCAAAGAGGAGCTGCTTTCCAATACCGGGGAAGTTACTTTGCAGAAGGTGTTCAGCCTGCAGAGTTCTAGGAAGGTGATTTACTTTGATCACATAGTGTTTATCCCAAGTCTGGAATGATATGCCATTAATTACTGTGCTTAGAGAAAGACCAAAACCTGGTAACTGTCTTTAGAAGTAACAGATTTTTGTCAGTCTTCTTTTCTCAGATCTTTTATTGCCCTTGCTGTAAAGCTGTTCCTGTGGGTGTACTTGTGGGTGGGAGGAGACCAATAACATTTTTTCCATGTGTCCTGAAAGCACTTGAGAAACAGTACTGGCTTAGAGGTCAGGATTGCAGAACACATTGAGGGTGTTCCAAGAATTACAAGTGAACTGACACAGTTATACCCTACAACTATAATTAATGGTCCCTGTGAATCAGGCAGGATATATGTGTAAAAATCCTTGACAGCTCTTCTGACTTGTGCAATGTGATATGCAGCATGTTGCCCTTCAGAAGTAATCCAAAATTGGACTTGACATTACTGCTTTTTGGGCTCTTTTTCACACATTGTCTCTTATGGGACTTCACAGAAACAGCATTCCTTGAAGAAATGTGTTGCTTTCCTCAAACACAGTATCCCAGTCGTTTACAGTTCTTCTCTTTCTCCTTCTCATTTCCGGTATTTGAAAATGTTGAAACAGCTTACTCATAAGTAAGAGCTGAGACAGGCCTAAAGCCAGCAGAATCCTTAAAATACCTAGAAGTGAAAATTAAATCTAAATAAAATTGCCATAGTCATTAAAAAGTTAACCAAACATCTATTTCCCATTGCATTTCATCATTTTCACTGTTGAGAGAACCAAGTCATTTAAAAGTTCAGAACAGGTAAGAAACAGCAGAGGAAATCCTTTCCAGCTGCTTTGGCTTGTGCCAATGGACACATAGAATTCACAAGGGAGGAAATAATTTTGTCTCTTCTCCGACTCTCTGATTTCTGAGAAACCAGATTATGCTTTTACTTTCAGGAAGAGTGAATGAATCTGGGGAGTCTTCTTGTTTTTTGAGATTGAACTGACCCTTATGCAGCAGATGTACTATGTTAGTAGAGCTGGTTGGGTTTTGCCAAGAGAACTTGTGGCTCTGTAATGTTGCCATGCTGATGGTAGCAATGTTTCTTCAAACATCATTTGGCACTGAGGCTAATTAGTAAGGAATTATGACAACTTCTGCCTGTGCTGCTCAGGGTTCTTGTTCCTAAGGACAGGATGGCTGTGTTCATGCCATCTGTGGGAAATAGCCCCCAGTCTCTGCTCATTCCTGAAATATACCTGCGAGTTTCTGAGGAACTGCTGAGTGGCCTGGGCCAGTATCAGCTCACGAAATCTCAGGGGTGATTTGATAGTACAAACAACTGAGTTCCAGTGCCTGGACCTCAGTAGCACTGGTTAATTTAATGGAATGGACAGCAGTGGAGGATGGATGTTCTTGGAATCAGATGCAGTCCTCTTTTCAGAATGTGTGACATCAGGTAAGCTTCAAAGGGCTGAAAAATCCCCCTTGTTTTACATGCCTAATAGCCCCCATCCTTCTGCCTTTCTAACCTTGCTACTTATAGCATTTCCTTTAGAGAAATCCAATGTCTGGATGCTGCTGCTGAGGGATACTGCAGCTGGTGTACACTTGTATCTAAACAATTTTGAGGGAAGTTCCAAGTAGGTAGGTATTTTTTCACCTGACTCCTTGGTTTGCACATTTCAACTGTATACATCGATATACAAATTATGTAAGACTCTTGTATTCAGTACCTGTTAATTGTGACCTTGCTAACGCTGTTGAAGTTCAGGCAGTCTGATTTGCTGCTCTGTGCCTTCGTGGAATAGAATCACAGTCACTGCGGTTAGAAGGCACCTCTGGAGGTCATCTTGTCCAACCTGCTCAAAGCAGGGCGAGCTAGAGCAGTTTGTACAGGGCTGTGTCCTGTCAGTTGTATCTCCGAGAATGGGAACTCAGCAACTTTTCTGAACACTAGTTCTGGTGTTCGAGCACACTCATAATAAAAAAGGTTCTTTACATGTAAATGGAATTTCTTGTGTTTCAGTTTGTGGCCATTGTCTCTTGATTCTTTCTGTCTGATGTTTACACATGTTGGAAGTCTCCACCTGAGCCTTCTCCTGGCTGAGCAATCTCAACTCACTCATCCTTTCCTAATCTTACAAATTCCCCAATCTATTAATCGTCTTTGTGGTCCTCTGCTGGACTTGCTCCAGTATGTCTATGTCTCTCTTGTACTGGGGATTCCAGAATAGGACACAGTCTTCCAGATGTGGCCTCACCAGGGTCAAGTGGAAGGAAAGGATCACCTCCTCTGACCTGGAAATGCTCTGCCCTACTGCAGCATAGGAGACTGCTGGCCTTCTTTGCTGAAAGCCACATTGCTGGCTTACGTTCAGCTTGGTATTCACCAGGACCCCACGTCCTTTTCTTGCTCACTGAATAACAAAAATGTTTCTTACACCATTGTGAAAGGATCATATGTGATCTCAGCCTTATCATTTAAGTAGGACATGGCTGCTGAGAGCAGATACAAGGTCTTGAGGCCATGATTGGGAGTGCCCATGTCTTGCTGTATGTTGCAGAAAGAATCTTGGCTTGTGCATCTTCAAAGGTCACCAGAAAATTGCTTGGGACCAGGCTAGAAATAACTTGATTTAGATCAGCTTCTTATGCAACTGTGCTGAAGGATTTGTGATTGATACTTCAATCTATAGACAGCTGTGATCCTACTTATCATCCAGCTGATGTAATTCAGGGGTATTGACAGGATTTCGTGCTGTCAGTGCTCACATATGGCTTAACCAGGGAAGCTTTGCAGTCCGAGAAAACTGCAGAAAAGAACTTGTTCCAGTGGGAAGAAAACAGAAAAACCCTGGTGAGGAAAACCAAGCACAAAGTGTGTCACAAAGATGACTCAAAGGAGAACATTACAAAGAAATATAAATGAATTGAGTGAAGAGTATTTACAGATCTGGATATTTGGTTTAGAATTTTAATTATACACTGGAAGATGAAGTAGATAATTTCTTAGTATCTGTTACTGCTTTTTTTGGTTTGTATTGCTGGTATTCAGCTCTTGCTACGTAAGTATTGTTACTTGCTGGAGTTTCACAAGACACGCGTCTACAAGTCAGAAAAGAGAGTTAAGCCTAAGTGTTTGTTTATTACATAGAAACAAGAAATTGTGTTTTGTGCATAACCAAAATCACATTTGAAACTAACCCTAAAACAATTYGGCTTTTGTATTGAAGACTGAGTGCAAGCTAATGAATGGAGATGAAGGTAAACAATTTAGTACTTGACTGAGGATTCAATTTGTGTCCCAGTGTTAGTACTCAGAAAACATTCTCTAGACTCTGGTGGTTTAGGAAAGTTTTGCCAGGCTGAAAATGATGTTTTTCTTTTCTGTGTTCTTTTTGTGTGTGTGTAAACCAGTGGAAAAATGATTTTGTGTATTTGTGTTTGAGCTCTGATACGAATGAAAGCATCTTCATTCAACCTGTCAGAATAGTCCCTCTTTGCATCGGTAAAGTGTCTCGCCCTACACTTAACCAGTGTGTTACTGGTTCCTAATGCATATTCTGTGAGTAAAAGCACTGTGCTTAAACAGCATGACATCTGCTCTTTGGGTCTGCTTATAGAGTTAGTCTGCAGTATTACTGTAGGAAATTTCTGTGATGATAGTTTCCAGTCTTCTTCCTCTATATACACTATTACAGGCAAATTGTCAATAAGGGTTATAATACCTTCACTAGCCACAGTTGTTGCTTTTTCTCTAATCTGATTTTATTGGTTGATTAGTGTTTGTTCAACTCAGTGCCTCTTTAAAGAAGTACTTAACGGTGGATCATGTCGTGTATTCAAATGTGTCCTCTCCATGTACTCTTTCTTAAAAACAAGGTGCAACTGAAGATTCATACATAATACAGTGTTCTAATGTTTGCTGTTCTCTCTGAAAGGAAAAATTTTATTTATAGTAGAAATAAAACCCACTGAAGCTATCAGAAAGACAATATAATATAAAGCAAAAAAACCCCCCATATTACCTGAGATTTGGGAGTTTACTGGTGTTGCGGTGCTCCAGCMTTAGTTGTCAAAAAGGCAGTTTGCCACAGAGCAATATTTCTTAGATGCTGTCACTTTAGGTTTCTCCTCCTCACAGAGTCTTAAGCTTTGTAACAGGTCAGCTTGGTTTGAAATTCTCTCTAACTGTATTGTCATTAGTCAGTTTGAATTTGTTCTTCCTCTGAAGATGTTTCATTGGTTTTCTCTCATGTATCTCTACRCTCATTGGTTRCACWCTGTTATCCSTACCCCTTAAAGCAGCAGAGACAGAGCGGGAAATCGTCTCTCTGCTAACCTCCTTTCAAGATATGCACCCTGTCCTCCTGGGCAGAGACAAATAAAACGTGGAATATGGTTACAGAGAGTCCGTCTCTTTCGTTCCTTTTGCCTTCGCTGCTGCCTCTGTGAAACTGCCTGTGGTAAAAAGCTGTCAGCTTGTGTGGACTGCAAAAAACCCTGCAGATCRCTCCGGCCCCAGCTGAATACAGCAAAAGGGGGGACAAAGCGATATACTGGTACTTGTTTGATTTATATAGGTTTCCTTTTCTTCCTTTTACTCTTCCCCACACTTTTTTCCCAAGACCTTTTCGAATGTTGGATCTTACGCAGAGGTAAAGAGCCCTCCAGTACTTCTGCCTCCCTCTTATGCAGACCCCAGTAACCTGAGCTTCTCTGAACAGTCTTTTCCAAAACCTCCATTTCAAGACCACGAGGACCTGAGAGTCACCCATTTCACTGCGAGGTGGCTCTGATTGTGAATTAGCCTCATCATTTTTCTAATTTCTCATTTTAATTAGTTTAGGTTTACCTTGCAGCACTTGTTTCTTCTTTTGTCTCTTCCTGCTAGATCAAATCACATTGGAAATGGCAGAATTATTCTGCCATTTTAAAATGTTGGTGAGATTCCCCTCAGAAGCAGCTCTAAGTATTGCTATAGTCACTGGAAACCATCCACTGACCTTAGGCTCAGCTGTAGCTAAAATTAGCCAACTCTGTTTTTGTTAATTAGTTGCTAAACTAAAAGCTTTTGGAGAATGAGAGAGTATTTTGGGCAAGCATCGTTATAGTCTTGCTTTGCTCCCAAGCTCTTTTTTAGGCATCTGCTGCTGAACAGCCAGAGTGAGTGACACACAGAGATCCCATTATGCCTGACTCAGGACCTAGGTGTGATGCTCTGGATTGAAAAGTGAGCTCCTAAATTATCATCCAGAATAGTCACTTGTGTGGTTTCTGAAAAAGCCTGGAGGCACCTGAACATCCTATTTCCCTTTTTATTTTAGCCATGAATTTACCTCAGTGCCTGCAATTGCGTCTTTATGCATGCCTAGAATTGTCCCAATCTGAGCAGAAAAGCAGAAAGGGAAATAAGTCTGGCTTTCCCTTCAGTCTGAGAGCTTTCAAATCCTGCTTCCAAACTATCCACCTGCCTGGGCAGTTGGCCCTTTCCCTGGCATGCAGGAAAGGGAGGGCTGGAGTGGGTTCTCTGTGTCTGCTCTTGAGAAAAGGCTGGAAGTTGACAGAGGTTGCCRTTGCACCTTGCATACAGGTCCCCAAGGGCATTGCAGCAAGGTCAGTGCAGCCTCACCTGGGGAGTAGTGGGGCCAGCCCCCTGGCCTGAAGCAGGAACTGGGCCTCGGCATGTTCTCCTGGTAGTTTGAAGATGAGCTGTCTCCCTCTTTTTGGAAGAGCTCCCTTGCTCCTAGTTATAGCAGTTATTTTTGTWAAAAAGGTCATACAACATTTTCGTGCACTTTGTAGTGGAAAATGAGCTTTTATTTTTGGTTGGGAGAATGAGACCCAAAGCCAGAGCCAGGGGCTGGGCTGCATGTTTCCAGCATTGGGACCACAGGGTCAGGCTGCAGCTTCTGGTAAGGCTCCTGAATGTTAGTGTTGTATCATTATTTTAATTTTTTTTATTATTGTTGAGCCAAATGCTTGGGGTACAGAAGACAGAATTTAAAATAAAAGGTCTGGATTCTGTTGCAGGGACGAGTTGCTTAAAAACTAGGTACAATAATTTTTTGCTTAGGTATCTGGTTTTTTTCTGATCCAAAATGACTGTTGTCTCACAGTGTTCTATGGGTTAAGTGTAACTATTAAATAGGAGGAATAGACCAACAGAATAAAATCCTTATGTCCTGATTCTCCTCATAGCTACAGTAATAAAGGTTGAAAGAAATGCAAAGGAGCTCTGCAAAGTTTGTTGTACTATTGAGCCAGCAATGCAGCAACGGATTAGTGCCTGTGTCTCTAAGACTGTGCATATAATTGAGTAGAGATAACTTTTACAACAGGAAAGTTTTCTTCCCCTAGGTTATAAAATGGGCAGCATAAACAGTAAGTTCAAGGCCCATGAGAGGTGGTATGTGCAGCTTGACAGGTGCCAGGCTTCTAATTAAAGCCCCCAAAGAGAAATGCTAGAGCAAAAAATGCATCAGGAGAGATGTGGCTGATTCCTCCTTCAGGTTAGGAGAGTTGAAGCAGTCTACAGTGCTTAACCTATGAGCATGTTGCTTTTAATTTTACATTTTTATTAATATGAATTATTAACATGAATATTAACACAAAACCTTTCTCAATTTCATTTTTTATTTAAATAAATGAAGGATGAAGGTGGTATGGGTATGGAGGAAAACATCACTGAAAGCTGCTTAGAGATAACAATGTGGAACAAGAGGGAGTAGGGATACAGACTGGGAAATGTTTTAACACTGTAGGTACCTCAGCATTGGGATATGAAAGGTTATTTTAGTATTTAATAAAATTTTAATGTTTCTCTTTTTCTTTTAAACAAAGGAGTGATTGGAAAATCTTATTAGAAAATGTAAGTTCTCAAATGCTGGTCTGCTGGAGCTTTGATGGCCCACAGACCTTGCACAATGCAGTACAGTAAGCTGTCTGCTCACATTATGTTGGTCCCCCTTGCTTCCCATAAGTTTGCCATTAAAAGAAATTCAGAAATGAATTAAACATGTTTGAAATACTTCTTCTTCGTGTAGGTTTTTGCCTGAATGCTGTATGGCAGATAGARTAATCAGGAGGAAGAAGGGATGGCTTTCCCCAGCAGAATGAGTCAGATGGCCCCCAAGATCTCCTTTCGAGGCATGACTGTGGTGGGTTGATGTTGACCCCAGGTGCCCCGCAAGGTGCTCTATCACTCCTCTCCTCAGCAAGGTGGGGGATGAAAATAAGATGGAAAAAACCTCGTAGGTTGAGGTATAGGCAGTTTACTAAAGTAAAAGATCATGCTCAAGCAAAGGAAAACTTCCAACGATTTTATTCTCTACTTCCCATCAGGAAGTGATGTCTGGCCACTTCCTGGGAAGTAGGACTTCAGCACATGTAGTGGTTGCTCTGGAAGAAAAACATTGTAAAATAATGAATGCCCTCCCTTCGTTTTTCTTAGCTTTTATATCTGAGCAGATGTCATATGGTATGGAATATCCCTTTGGTCAATGTGTGTCAGCTGTCCTGGTTGTGTCCCTTCTCAAGATTTTGCCCATCCCAAGCCTGACGGTGTGGGGGAAAATGTTGGAAAGACATCCTGGATGCTGTGGGAGCACTGCTCAGCAGTAGCCAAAACACTGCTGTGTTCTCAACACCTTCCCAGCTGCTGGTACAAAACCCAGGCTCTGGGGGCTGCTAAGGGGAAAATGAGCTCTGCCTCAGCCAGACCCAACACATGAAAACAATGAAAGATTTTAATTATAAATGGATTGTCTTCTGTGTGATTTCAGGGATTTCCCAGTTCCACTTGGGTTGGGCACTTCAAGAATGAGTGCTGGGATCTTTTTGTGTGTGGGTCTGTATGCTTGTTTTTCTTGTGGTAATAAATCATCCCTTTGTTCTGTAAGAAATCTGATTTTTGTAAGATCCACCATTAGGAGTTACAGGAAAGGTTCTTGCTTGAGTTTGCTTTAAAGACAAATTGTCTTTCCCTTTCCTAATCTGTTCTGTGTAGAAGCTGTACATTATAATATATGAATGTATGTTTACTCCTGAATAAATTACAGGAGTCTTGCCAGCAGGTATGATCTAACATGATTTTGTTTTTAATTAATAAAGAAATGGAATATATAATGCGTGATGGGTTGCACACAGAGCAACATATTAGCTAGGAATTGAAGAACTGAATGTCATGCGGATGGTGGACAAAATCAAAGATGATGACAGATTCACTCGCTTCATGACAAACTGCAAAGACCTTGAGGTTGTTTATTTGAATGGGTGGACCATAAATCTAGCACACAGATACCAACAAACAATAGTCCTGGGKTTTTTTTCTTAAAATATATGACATGCAATATAATAAAAGCTCATTACTATATGTCTGTATATCTTTATATATAGCTGTAGATAATATATAATTTTGTATGTCCAGGAAGTAGGTTGGCAAATGTATATACAACAAACAATGTGGATTTATAGACTGCCTGCTAAAGGTGTACATTTATCCTTAATTTACTTTGTGGGTCCTATTGGGTCCTTCCTGAGAGCACTAAAAATGGTTGTCTCGCATTTTACAGTACACTTGAAAAGTGGTGTTATGTGATTTGTGCCTGAATTTATATTTCAGAAGGGAATTCAAGTTATTACTATTTCCTCCTATTAAAATCATCAGGTGCTGAATATGTTCATCTGAAAAACAGGACCATCTAACAGTCTTTTACTCAAGACTTGTAAGAAATCAATATAGTTCCCATCAGTACAGTAAATTACTAACTGAACCACTTCCAGTAATCATGATGCGCAGTCTCTCATTAACCCCTTCCTTTCTCTGTATTGAGATTTGTATTCTAATATTGTCTTAGAATAAAGATATTTTGGAATATATCTGTAAGTCATTAGACACTAGAATAATTAACTCAAAATGTTATAACTAAGGCCCTTACATATCTGTAACAGTTCTATTTAATATTTTTATTTATGATCTGGACAAAAGGATTGAGGGGACCCTTGGTAAGCTTGCAGACAACACCAAGTTGGGTGGGAGTGTTGATCTGCTGGAGAGAAGGAAGGCTCTGTAGAGAGATCTGGACAGGCTGGATTGATGGTCCAAGCCCAGATGTTTGAGGTTCAACAAGGTGAAGTGCCAGGTCCTGCACATAAGTCACAAGAACCCTACCCGCGAAGGTTTATATTGCATATTAGGAAAAATTTATGCACTGAAAGGGTTGCAAGCATTGGAACAGGCTGCCCAGAGAAGTGGTGGAGTCACCATCCCTGGAGGTATTTAAAAGGCATGTGGCTGTGCCACTTAGGGACATGGTTTAGTGGTGGGCTTGGCAGTGCCAGGTTAACGGTTGATCTTAGAGGTCTTTTCCAGCTTAAACTATTCTATGATATAAGGTTGTGTGGTGGTCCCACACAATTAAAGTATACAATTAAATACTTCCTTGGAAATATGTGGGTGAGTCAAGGAGCAGGAATTGCTTGCTTTATTTATGGGAAGAGTTGGGAGTCAGGAGAATTTCACTTCTGGAGAGGAATTTTTGTCTTCAGCGTTAATTTTGAAGGTACCTGGACTCTTTTGAGCTACTTGGCTGGAAGTATCTATGAGGGACAGAGTAAGCATACTTTTAAAATGCAGTCCATAAATTGAATATTCCAGATCCATGCTCTGTTAACTCACTGTCTTTCAGTATTTTTACATGACTTCACCATTACCACAGGTTTTTTGTTTTTGTTCAATAGCATAAATCCAGCACGGTTGTGACTGAGCTGATGGGTGTGCTTGAGCCTATGTAAGGGGCATAGGAGCCCCGAAGATAGTGGTGCCTGGGGAGAAGCAGCTGGGGGTAGCTAGCTGGCAGACATCCTTGGGAAGAGCCAAGGAAAAACTGAGTGTCAGAAAGACATCTCCTACCTTGGTGCAATTTCAGAGACCATTGTTGAACAGAAGATATATAGCTCAAAGGACTGTGTCAGAATTCAAAGAACAGAAAATGACAGTGGTATATGATGGAATATAGAGGGAATTGGGAAAGGCAGCACTAAGGTGAGAGGAAGTTACACCAAACTAAGTAATCTGAATTAAATAGCTTCMCAGATACAACACTGACATCTTAATACATTTGTCAGAAACAAATCTAAAAACAAAGCCGTGTTTTGGTTGTTGCTAGTTTTGTATTTGATAATGCAGCTAAGTTAAACATTCTGTTGAGTTACTTTTCTTTCATATTCTGTTCATGCTTGTGATTCAGAAGTGTGGAGGAAGGGCAGGACGGTGCAAGGAAACTGTGACCTGAGAAGGGTGTAATGGAAATAAACTTGTTTTATTGTAGATTTATTGGCAGAAGTAGAAATAGTCGTCGCTTCCTCTTGTCAGAACTATAAACAGACAATGGTGAGACAAGGGAGGCAGATAATATTCAGAAAGTGCCTTTGTTTACATAGCTGCTTTTTTGAGTTTGATCAGACATTTATTGACCAGTATGACAGTGTTTTCTTTGAGAAGCTGTGTTATGGAGCAGGTCTCATCCAGATCCAGCAAATAATGAATGAGAAAGAGACAGAGAATCGTCTTTGATGGTGCTAACAAATAAAAGCATGTCCAAAGCTAATTTGATGCATGAGCAAATGCCTTCCTATGCTTTCCTGTGCTTCCACTGGAGACATACTGGAGTCATGGGTTCTTCCATTCATGTGTCTTACCAGAAGTCTTACCTTACCATGGTCTTACCTCCATGGCTTCATGGAGCTTTACTGCTTTTGTTAACAGGATGAGAAAGTACAAGAATGCTGGCTTAGATGTTGGAGAACTTCCTCAGTTGGAGATCTTTAATATCCTTCAAGGTTAAAAAGTCTTTTCTCCTCCTGGTCCCTATCATTAGAAACTATTGTTCTGCTTCTTTATTTCTGTACCAGTATCCCTTGTGTTTCCTATCTATTTAAGCTGGTCCCCAGCTGAGATTTGTTCATCGCATCAGAAGTACCAGGCAGGTGCCAATAGCAATTTTGGGAGCTAATCTCCTTTGCCTAGGCTGGCAGCTGCCATTGTGCTAGCAGGTAGATCAATAAGGTGTTTGCTGCTATAGTGAGTTGCGATGAAAAATTAATCCATTTTTACTTCTAAAACAAGTGAGTCTTCCCTGATTAGTGACATATTAAATATCTGAAGTGGGTCGAAGAGGGTGGTAATGTAAGCTGTAGTTTGCCAAGAATCTGCATTAGTCTTAGGGCTAAAATGATCAGTAAGACAAACCAGATCTAACTGCTTTTGCAAGAAAAGCTGTAGATTTGCCACAAGGCATTCACGACAAAGTGGCTGATGTGTCTGGTTGACTAGTGATGAGACAAGCATGAGAAGGAGAGACGTGCTCTTAAATTCTCATGTGGGAAGCAGAAAATGTAGGACTGTAGAAGATCTGATGGGCTATCCAGAAAAGCATCCTGAAGTCATATCAAATTTGCTCTGAAAATTGGATTGATTTCTGGTTTGTGCTTTTTCTTTTAAAAGATATTTCTGAACTCAGCATCCTCGATTGTATTCATATCCATTTGTTCTCTTTTCAAGTCAGTTCCCCAGTTTAATAGTTCTTCTCTTCTCCCTCCACTGCCATCATGAGGCCATTCTCATTCTGTAGGTGACTGTTCTTTTTCTCGCCTCTTCTTATGATTTTGCCATTCCTCACTATGAAATCATAGCCTCTTTCTCTGCCCGTTCTTGTYTGCATTCTATCCTGACTATATGATGAGAGTTTTATACTTATATCTCACCAGCACCTGAACAATGATATTAATGTCTGTGTCTCTGTCATGGAAATTTCTTACTTGATATGTCCAATGAGGCTTGTTTTTAGACACTRAAGTCAAGAGAAGCCAACAATCAGCCTATATAAGCAAAAGGAAAGCTGTGATCAGACTATTCAAGTAAACACAAAAGTATCGCCTTCGAAAAACTAGAGAAGCACACTAGTCCATTAACTAAGAATAAAACGACATTTGCAGCATTTAAGTATAAAATTGGAAAAGTTTTCAGCTTGCATAATTTAGCGGCTTAGTGAACCTTGTTTTCCTGTTTTTTCAGGTTTTGCAGGTAAGTATAATGAACATCTTGTGTTGATAATAAGGTATACCTTTCGTATTGTACTTGGAAGACAAGATCACCTTTCYTGGCCATGTTTCGCACCACCATTTGTTCCCACTAGTGGTGGTGCGAAATCATTTTCATCAGCTCTAAATTAGTCATAGTTTTCTTCAGGGATTTGTGTGAGATCAGTCTCTTACCAACTATCTGCTCTTGTTTCCCTGTATTTCTTCAGTTCTTTCTACTTATTAAGTAAGCCCTTTCTTACCTGTCCATTTTCCTGCATCACAAGCGTTCTTCCAAGGCTTCTCACGAGATGTGTCTGTGAACTGGCAGCTGGGAGAAGAGCAGTAGGATATACTAGTGCAGGGAGGTATAAGCATTTCTGATTAGGTACAGCAGACTGCGCCACATTCCTTGCTTAAGGGCCAATGCCAGCTTCATTGGACCAATGCTTATACTCATGCTAATGTTCTGTGGCATGCAATGTTTCTCCCTCCATTCAAATTTTCATCTAATCCCAGCTTGATCAAATGAGATCTGCAGCAGCTAAGTCATATTAGAAAAAATTAGGCCATCAATCCATTATTAAGCTGGAAAGTGTTTTATATTTTGTGTTGGCCCTCAGGGTGTCTCAGAACATTCCACGGCTGATCTGCCCTGAGTATGAGAGGGCTGAGGTTTAGGTGCTAAAAGATGCGTACAGATACTGAGGGAGTTGTGGAGTTTTGTTTAAAACATTTGGTTTCCAGCCTTGCAACTAGCTTGAGCCTACATGTTTGTCACTGGGATCTTTATGGTTCTGTTGGTCAAGGTGCTTTAGAAAAAAATATCCTGTTCTCTGTTAGGCAGGTAGCTGCTACATCTGAGAGGTAGTGCCAGTTCTGTAGTGTAGGGAAATTTTCCTGTGATGGTAGTTAAGTTCATTCTAATTGTGTCTGAGCAAAGGTCAGTGTACACTTTTAGAAAATGTTACTTTAGTCACATGTTCCGCTTTTGATAATATATTATATCCAGCACTCTCTGAAAATTAAAAATCTACCCCCAATTTTTACTGTATAGCTGTCTCTCTGTTTTAACAGTGTTGCTTGATAAAATGACCATCTTTTGTGTATTCTTATTAATTTCCTTAGTTAGTCTTAGCTTTTTTAAAGAAAATAGATCTTTAGATTGAGATCCTTCGATCCTTCATGCAGGTTGTTTCACCAAATTATATTGGAAGGCACCTCTGGCAATCATCTACTCAAAGCAGGGACAAGTACCTTGTCAGGACCTTGTCAAACAGGTTTTGAATGCTTCCAAAGACAGAGACTCCACAAATTCTCTGGACAATTGGTTTCAGTGTTCAATAACAGAGTTCTTAGCATGAAATGATTACTCTTTCAGATATGTACAATACAGGAAGCAAGACAATGAAGCATCCAAAATCATTAGCTGATTGTCAGGATCTTGGCCTTAGTGACTAATTGGCTTTAGTGACTGATCCAGGCATTAGCAATATCTTTTCAAAGGAATGATTTAGTATCAGAATGAAAATTATTCCAATTCTGGCTTGGATGTTGTTGTTCTAAGTGTTGAGGGGGAAGAAGGTATGGGGTATGGGGTATGAATTTTCACAGTTCTGGTTGCTTACTGCATTCTTGAAATGCCACATTTGGATGTTTGCTTTCTTGCCTTGGCACTGCCTTAACATGTCACTTTGGATTTGGTGCAAGAAAGAGTTAATTTAAGGCAACTTGTGCAAGCTGCTACAGATAGTATGAGTCAAAGACAATTTTTTTCCAATGGCATTGTGCTTTGAGCCTAAGCTGCAGAGGAACTGGCATGCCAAGAGTTGAAAAGAGACATCTCTGTTTTGTGCACAGTCAACTTCCAAAGGCAGTGGCTGGGGTAGAAAAACGATTTGAATATGAAATAAAGAGTTGCCTGGAGGAAGGAAAGAGTAATGAGTATATCCATGGCCAAAAAGAGGTGGAGGACACTGGATGAGACGCATAGCCTTTGTCTGTCCTTTCATATTACTGTTGCTGACTCCCTGCCCTAAGATGACATGTGTGTTGGCACTCTTTAAACTGGTGTCTTGTATTTTTATTTGCTTTCAGTTGCTAATTTGACATTACAGACCATACCCTTGAACTGTGGTACATCCTTTATAAATTGCTTTAAGATATTTTAGTGTGATAAGACAATATAAAAATTGAAGTCATTATTGCTGCCTTTATCACCAGTGGAATTGGACAGCTGGCATTGATCTGTAAGAGACTTGATTTCCTTGGTTTGTTATTAAATTAACCCTTAGAATTCTTGTTGTTTATGATTTCAAAGAAAGGTTTGCTAATCAAAAGGTCATCCTCTGTAGCACATAGTTCTTGAGAGACACAGAAGGGCAGAAAATCTACGAATGCTGTCATTTTTATCTGATCAATAACATCTTGCTTTATTAATAGTAATATCCCAATATTTTACATTGCATGAAATCCAGATCCTACAGAACTGCTTGTGAGTGAAATCTAGCAGTTGGTGAAAGGCATGCTGCTAACTCCTTGGTTTGTGGCAGATATTCTGTGCCCCTTTAAATTTTTGGCATTTATCTTAAATTTTTAAATTAAAATAATTATAAAACTTCTGTACTCTTTGCTGTTTTGTAAGGAAAGAGATTGAATAAGGGCCTTATCTTGCTGTGTTGAGTAAGACTTTCAGATGAGCTAAATTGTACCATTCATCCCAAAGCCACAGCAATGGTAGCACAGAGGCTGCTGTGTTGCAGAGGGAATAACTTGGTCTTTGCTATCTTCTTTTGGTTTCAGAATAAGGTCTGAGAAATCAAAGAAGGGATTTTTAATAATTAAAAAGAAGTAGAGGAGGTAAAAAGTTGAACCTGTTTAAAAAAGTGAAGCAAACAACATGTCATTTTTGAGATAGTATAAATGTAGCTGCAGTTTGATTTGTTGGTATTGGCCAGGGCACCTTTAGATAGCAAATGTATATACTGGGAATCAAGAGTCAGTAGAGGGCTGCAAGAGACTCCTCCCTGTACTACCTCACAACAGTGGTGAAGACCAAAGGGAGTAGGTTTTGGTTTTCTTCCTAGGGTAAAGCTCTGCTTGATGCTTTGGTCCTTTGCTTGGTCCAAATACTTCCTTAGTGTTGGCTCAGCCAGTGTACAGCCTTGCTCCTGTTTATTTATAGCATAGCCATGCCCGAAAAATGGAGTCAGAGTTCCACTAGCAGAATCTGGGGAATGTAGATTGTTTGATTTTTTTGACATCTACAATCTGCCTGGGACTTTGTTTCAACATTACCCTAATAGTGAAGATAAGTCACAAACTGGGAGTCATTGCCTACAAAGACCATAGGCTCCTGATAGCTGGGCAGATGTCTTTTTATAGTTGGACAAAATATTTTTCAGGAATTATTTAGATATAATTGATAGAAATTTCAGGCTTTTTTTTTTTCTATTTTGCTGTGATAGTTTATTGTTGAGAGGGATTTGGGAGGCTGAACCGTGAAGGACAGAACCACCCTGAGAAATGATGCTGCTACACTATAGACATATCTAAATTGCAACAATATTTATCTTTGGTATATCTTAAATTGATTTAATTTGTAAAATCCACTGTCATTGGTTTTCACTCATTTCTTGACATGGTGCTTGAAAATAGGTGAGGGTCTATTCAGGCACCTGTGTCAATTGTAGACTTACAGGGGATATCCTAACCATGGGAGACCAACTGGCGCTTAAGAACAGCAATTGGTTGTCTAAAATGGCACAAGATGCCTGTTTTATGTGCCTGTATCTCTCACAAAGCACCAAAACAACACAGAAAAACAATAGAAAAGGGAGAAGTAGCACATAGATCTCCGACAGTAAGGAAGTACCTAACYGATGGAACAATATCCTCTCATACTGAGGTACTTCAGGGCTGAGAATTTTTTCTGTAGCAAATTATTGTGTCAGAGTGGGACTACTGCATTAATGGAAATCCTTGCGTGATTTTTCTTTTTGGCTTTTGCATCCAGGCCGTGCTTTGCTGAGACTTACTGACAAAAAGCTTGAACGAATGGGCATTGCCCAGGAAAGCCTGCGACAGCACATTCTGCAGCAAGTCCTTCAGCTGAAGGTGAGAGAAGAAGTCCGAAACCTCCAGCTGCTTACACAAGGTATGAAAAATAATTTTGATATGGACAGTTACTGAGATCCGATAGGAGAAGTTTGCCTGAGGGCATAMAAGATGACTTGACGTTCTTCTACAAGAAATGATGCGTGAAAATGTCTCATAGATTCCACATGCTTTCCAAGGGGGAAACAAAAGGTAAAATAATGCATAAATAGAGATGTTTAGCTGTCTGTTTTGTGTGATGAATAGGCTCCATCTACATTTTGATGGTAGTCTTTCTTAACTGTCTGCTTTCTAAGATGAAGATAATTACGTATAAAAGGCACAGGTGGAGGACCTACTGTCTTTAAAAGCATTGTACGTTTTGCATTAATTGTTTACTTTCAGTGTTAGATAAAAGAGTCATTTCTGTAACCTGTTTTGTGGTAAGAGCTGTCAGTGGAAAATTACCTGTTAGGCTCTGTTTTTTGCAGATGGCTGATTCCTTCTTCATGTTGGAATAATTTTATTGACTTGAATAGAGTTGCTTCTAATTTTGCTGCTAAAAGAATACAAAACTGGGCTCAATATGAAGTCTAGATTAGAAGACAGGGAAGAAGGAGTAACAAAAAAGGTTATACATATTTTCCAAATGAGGTTAAGATGTTTTATGATGACTTCTGTTGCTAGCTCTCTATTTATGGCTGTGGTAACATGATAGAAAAGCAGTCATTGTGGCAATACTTTAAAGGAACATTTAGAGATCCTCATATCTTCAATACTTTCTCAATGTTAGACGTTGTTTGGTAGTCCAGTGGGATAGCATAAACCACGTACTTCTGTGGTGTTTTGGTTCAGTGCCCATTATATGTCACACTGTATGAAAAATAGAATTCTTCAGTACATGCAGTATATTTTTAACAAAATGTCCTTCACACATGACATTATGTTCCTAATTAAGCCTTGCTCACTGTGTTTGGGGAAAAACTCTGATTAGTTGAGTAAGCTGCATTTTATCTGAAAGAGCTGATGTCTCAACTGAATTGTTCCTTCAGACTTGGTGTCTTGTGGATTGTGATGAGGAGTTTTAGGACTCGTTCATTTTGCCATGAGCTGTAAATATGAGTTCACCTCATCTTGTGTCATGTCAAAGGCAACACACATGCTGAAGCATAAATATCTTCCTCAGATGTTTACCACTCATCCATTATTCCCACATCCTTTTCTTCAGTGTTGGCTGGGTTCTCTCTTCCCCTGCATCTGGAGTGTTACTTGAGAGTTTGATGGACTGCGAAGTTCTAGTCACCCACCATCACTGTTTCAGGCCTGCTTATGAAAGTTGGGATTTTATTGATATTGTACAACGAAGACTCGTTAGGTATAAATTTGGATCAGTWGATCACTGCAATCCAGATAGATTTCTCCATAAACCTGTATTTGGCATTGAGAACTATGTGTTTCCTGGCTTCTTTATTGTTTCTCTCTGGTTCCCCTCTGGACACATCAACCGGTGTATGACTTAGGCTCAGTCAGACACTGATGACTGCCATTTCAAGGAATTCAGAGCAGCATGCTTTGAGATCTATTCCTTGCCCATGCAGTTGAGGATACAAGTTTGGACTTAGGTAAGAGAATGATTAAACACGTGCCTGACTGGGAAGGACAGATTAGCACTGGATGCATGGATGTGTGTTTAATGTAGGCTCTCTCTGCCATGTAGAGGCAATGTTCTTATGTAGTCTGATCACATAAAGGCAAGACATTGTGTGCTTTTTGAAAGGCAGCACAAGCTTGACAAAATGCTGGAGGTCTGCAGCTCCGGCTGTCTTGCCCCGCATGGCATTGGCCATTGTGGTGCACTTCAGAGCTGTGGAGGAGGCTGGTGAGCCTGACTACAGAGGGACCAAAGGGTCCCTTGGAGGGAGGAGACTTACGTAGCTGCCAGATTAGAGTGACTGAAAAGGCCTCTCCCAGGACGCTTTGTTTCACTATGTTAATGTACCTCGGTGCTGTTTCCCCGGTTGGCCCGGTGGCCTCCCTGCCCCTTCCTACCCTACATGTCCCGGTTCCAGAGGCTTCTCCCTTTCCTGTTTCCCCATTGGCCCTTGTTCCTTCGCCACTCCCCCCGTCATTCCCATTGGCTCCCACACCCCAACCCCGCCTATGTACCGTCCCCATACCCTCAGATTATTGGTCCCTGATGCTCTCCCCGCCCCTACCGACCCCATATATAACCCTGGACCCTGCCACGCGGCTCGTCTTTGTCACTGGGAACGTTCACGTCTCTGCAATAAACTTCTCTCGTGGAACCTCATACGAAGACCCTTCCTGCCTCTTTGCCGTCGATCCAGCTTATAGGAAAAGCTATCTGGTGTGAGTGTGTTTGTGTGAGTGTGTTTGCCCTGCCGAGYGGCTTCTCTGGAGACACTTYGGAAGGTCGCTGCACCCCACCATCCAGCACGCCGGTGACACAGAGCTACTCCAGTAGATCCGTGGTGAAATGACTCAATCTGAGAATTCCTGTCAAAAGAATTGATTCTTGGGCTTGCTGTGGTGTGTTACAGTGTAACCATGTGAGTCAATACCCATTGCTGGTAGCAGAGTCAGTCAGTTCAGAGAGTCAAAACATGCTGCATTCAAAGCTATGGTTTTTAGGGCTGTGTGGCGCTGGTGTGACCACCAGCCACAAGAGCTTGTAGTTGCCATGTGTTCCAGAGACCAGCTGGGAATGGCTGTGTGAGGGTGCACGAGCAACCTGTCCTTGTGGAGAAGAAAACAGTGGCACTAATTCAAACTCATATCAGTAGAAGAATACAAATATTTTGATAAACAAATCTGCGAATGGCCCTCATGGACTGTAAAACCTCTTGTCTGAAAGCCAGCAATCTTTGTGTGCTRTTGATCCACCAAGGATGGTATGAAAGCAGGCATTTCCCAGGTGAATAAAAACAGAGGAAGCAGACTCTTTCTTTTAAAAAGCTAGAGGAACCAAAATTGTGTTTACTGTCATCTTCTTAAATAGAGCTGAAGTTATGGTCAGAACAACAGTTTATAAGAACATTGTCCTCTGYAGCAAAGCTGTATTAATTGTGTGATTCCAGGGTGGGGGGATAGTGAGTGACAGGATTACAGCAGTATTCCTATCCCTTATCACTTTATTTGCACCAAGATGGAGTGTGTGTCTGTTGAAAGGGCTTGTTTGGAAGTACTAAGATTAGGATATTATTTCTCAACAGCAGTGCAACTTTTAGAGCTGTTTGTATGTCAGTTATTCTCGGAAACTGGTTCTGTCCCCTTTCCCAGCTTCTCCAAACTGTCCATTCATGTTCTCATTATGATTTATATGTTCCTGATTCAGGTTGTTACTGGAATAGCTTTCTGTAACTGGTTTTTTTTTTTGATTTGGAGAACACTTGGAGAATGTTTTTTTTCTCTGAAAAGCAGTTTCTGCCTTTTGGAAATTCCACTTGCAARGTGCAGATCACACCATAGCTATTGCTATGCTGTGCCTTGCTGTCCTCCAACAAGAGGGGAAAAAAAGCCCTCTGTCTCTCAGTGCACAGCTCAGGAGATTGTTAGGTGAAAGAAGCTGTTAAAACCCATTTCTGAATTAATTTAGCACACAAGCTGGGTTGAAAGCAATGAGGTCCAATTCAGAACCCATTGATGTCAACGAAAAGACTTCCACTGACTTTAGTTCATACCTCAGTTGAAGCTGGATCGAACAGGGAAAGTTTTAAAAAAGCATTATGTAATACTTACCAGGTATTTTAAGTGGCCTTGTGTTCTGTTGTCTGCAGAGAAAGTTAACCTCATTTTAAAAATGCAATAGCATTCTTTTCTGCTCCTGTTTCAGAAAATGACTTAAAACTGTTTCATTCTTCTTCATTCAAGACACATCAAGTTTGTTCTGGGGATCTTAAAGCCAGAATAGTACGTGATTGTGTAATTGAAGTCTCGTCTTGAGTTTTAGGAAGACTTTTCTTTGGAGCAAGAACTGCCTGATTGAGGCTATTATTGGCAGAAACACTATTCCAGCCTCCACTAGGATAGAAGGGCACAAGCCCGACTACTGATCTGTGCTTTTTTCCCAGACTTAGTGATGTTGAGGAACTAATTTGACAAAATGTCTTCCAATGTCTCTTGGGGAGAGCTGAACACTGTTGGAAACACCATTATACTGTTATCACTGTAAGCCTGAGTTGAAAGATCATTTTTTAAAAAAAGCCTTACATAACTACACAGAGAAGGAAAAAGTTATTTTGAGATTTTTCAATGTGAGTTCTGCTTTGGGCTWGCATAGATGAGACTGTCCTCAAAGTGGTAGAACTGTGCTGTGTGTGTTTCTGAGCAAAATATCCACAGACAGCAATCTGCTCATAGGACTGAGCTTGAAAAGCATTTTTGGATTTGGATTAAATGATACCTGCATTTAAGATGATGTTAGGCCCCTTCTAAATTCCTCTGTGAGTTTCATGTAGACCAAAGTGCTACTTGAATATACTGCCAGGACAGTATTTCTCCTGCCAGCAAAACGTGTTAGAATAAAGCTTTGTGCTTCATTGAAAATCATCTCAGCAGTTGATACTTGTTGAAATTATTTCTTCACTAAGTTTTCTGCTCATCCAGCAGTGATGCTCTGTTACTGAAATACATATATGCCCAATGATAGTCACAGTGAGACCGATTTCCTGCCTTCCTGCCTTCCTGTCTTCCTGCCTTCCTGCCTTCCTGCCTGCCAATTCCAACATAGTCCCATTCAAAACCTGTTAAGGTATGCTAGCACGGTATTCTTTAAGGAGAGGAATTAGAGGGCCTTCAAAGTTGCATCACATCTTCATCTAAACCCAGGAGTGATGCATCCCAGCAATAAAGATGTCGGGCAAAAATGCCACAAGCCCTGCATGGATGAATGAGGAGCTCCTGGGCAAACTCAAACACAAAAAGGAAGCCTTACAGAGAAGCTTACAAAGGCTTCCATAGGTACATCAGTGATAAAAGGAAGACTAGGGCAAATGTGAGTCTTATCTGGAAGAGAATATGACATCTGGTTACCCAGGACATGGGTAATTTTTGAGGTACTCTTAAATTTTTTGCCTCAATTTTCACTGGCAAGTTCTCCAGCCAGACCGTCCAAGTCACAGAAGGCAAAGGCAGGGACTGGGAGAAGGAAGAACCAGCTGTTGCAGGAGATCAGGATTAAGTACGTCTAAGGAACCTGAAGGTACACMAGTGTATGGGACCTGATGAGGTGTATCTGCAGGTTCTGAGGGACAGATGAAGTGGCCTAGCCACTATCCATCATATTTGAGAAGTTGTGGCAGTCCAGTCAAGTTCCCAGTGGGAACCCTCATTCATTAAAAGGGAAAAAAGGAACACTAGGAGAACTACTGGTTGGTCAGTCTCACCTCTGTGTCCAGCAAGGTCATGGTACAGGTGATAAGAGAACTTTTTTGCCTGACGGTTCTCGGGCAGTCATACTCCCACCACCAGAGACTTTCAGTGCTGGGAGTGAAGCCCCTTCACAGCGAGTGGCTCCAGGCTGATGGGTGCACAGCTTGACTCTCCTACATACACCACTCTYGCAGGAAAACAAGGTTTCCTTACCAGCTGGAACTGAGGTTTCCCGTAGCAGAGTCTCAGACTTCTTTATTCTTTAGATAGTTTTATCATGGTGCAGCAACAAAATAACAGCTTGAGCTGCTGCCTCTGAGGAGGGACCTGAAACAAAGGAAAACCTGGGCTTTTGCATCCTTGCGGTCTAAGCACTGGAAAGTCTGGGCTCTTCTGCTGAGTCACCGGCTCCTGCTGTGTCTCTGAGTGTCCGGTCACCTGGCTGGCATCACAGGTCCCTGTGCCCTTTGCTATGGAAAGGTTCAGGTGCTAGTTCTCAGCCTCTTGCCTCGGACTCCTGCCACCCAGTGCTCCATCTGCAGCTCTCACTGCAGCTGCTCACTGAGCTACCTGCACTGAATATATTCCTTAACATAGATCCTTCTAGAAACTATGCTAGGACACATAGGAAATAAGGAGATGATTTGTGACAGCCAACATGTCATCACTAAGGGCAAATTGTGCCTGACAAATTTGGTGGCCTTCTATGATTGGGTTACAGGGCTGATGGGTAAGGAAAGAGTGACTGGTACGATCTAACTGGACTTACGCAAAGCATTTGAGACTCCCACATGACATCCTTTTGTTTAAATTGGAGACATGAATTTGATGGATGGATCACTCAGTGGATAAGGAATTGGCAGGATGGTTGCACTCAAAGAGATGGGGTCAATGGCTCAATGTCCCAAGTGGAGACCAGTGACAAGTGCTGTTCCTCAGGGGTTGGTATTGGGACCAGCACTGTTTGACATCTTTGTCAGTGATGTGAACAGCAGGATCCAGTGCACTCTCAGCAAGTTTGCCACCGACACCCAGCTGTGGTGCAGTCAACACTCTGGAGGGAAGGAATGCCATCCAGAGGTCCTGGACAGGGGGGAAAGGTGGGCCCGTGCAATCCTCATGGTGTTCAACAAGTCCAAGTGCAAGGTCCTGCACCTGGGTTGAGGCAATCTGAAGCATAAATACAGTCTGGTTAGAGCATGGATTGAAAGCAACCCTGAGGAGAAGGACTTAGGGTGTTGGTTGATGAGCTGCTCAACATGAGCCGGCAGCGCATGCTTTCAGCCCAGAAAGCCAAATTTGTTCTCAGCTGCATCAAAAGCAGCATGRGCAGCAGGTCAAGGAAAGTGATTCTGTCCCTCTGCTCTGCTCTTATGAGACCACTTGGAGTGCTGCATCCATCTCTGGGGCCCCAAATAAGAAGGACATGGACCTGTTGGAGTGAGTACAGATGAGGGTCATGAAGATGATCAGAGGGATGGAGCACTTCTTCTGTGAGAATTGGGGTTGTTCAGCATGGAGAAGGCTCTGGGGAGACCTTACAGCAGCCTTCTAGTACCTAAAGGGGACCTATGAGGAGCTGGAGAAGGACTTTTCAAGGGCATGTGCTGATAGGACGAGGAGTAGTGGCTTCAAACTGAAAGAGGGTAGATTTAGATTGAACGTAAGGAAGAAATTCTTTACTGTGTGGGTGATGAGGCACTGGCACAGGTTGCCCAGAGAAGCTGTGGCTGCCCCATCCCAGGAAGTGTTCAAGGCCGGGTTGGGTACAGCTTTGAGCGAGCTAGTCTGGTGCAAGTTGTCCCTGCCTAYGTGAGGGGTATTGGAACGGATGACCCTTAAGGTTCCTTCCAATCCAAAACATTCTATGATTCTATGACTGAGCAAASAACAAGTAAGAGCCTTGTATTCTAGTGATGGATCAGTCACTGGGTTTTAGAGGAACTTTGTAACAGAAACATTGCCTTCAGGGTATGTGTGGTGAGTAAGTCAGGACCATGAAACCCTCCTTAGCTGCAGTGTTTTACAAGGATTTTTGCAGCATTATCAGCCTGTTAGTACTAAAGGCAGGCTTGATGAAAATTTGAGCTGTTTGGCATGGAACCCTCTCAGTCTGTCAGAAACATGAGGCTACTTCCTGTTTGCCTTATCTGCGTTTTCCATATGAATGTTGAAGTTGGGAGGAACCTGAGCACTGCCCTACCAGCTTTCATCACTACATGTGAGATTTGTTGTCATTTTCCATAATCAAAACTTTAAAGTACTAGACTCACTCCGATGTTCTGAATTCCCACATTCTGAGACCTTTCCTGCTGTGTTGGCTCCAGTACACAGCGTGAATGATTGGAAGTTACACACCTGCCTGAAAAGGGGCTTGAGTGATCAGAAATTTTGAGAACACAGGACCTTGCAAGGCACAGGACTGGAAGGTCAACGAGTTAAGAGAAGGCAATTGCAGCTTGCTGTCCACTTGCTGTAGACTTCATGGATCCTGTGGTAYCTGAACTGTTGTTGCCTATGGTCCTTCATGTCCCTTGAAGAAATGTTGCTTGAGATGAGCATGTTTGCTTTGCCATCCCTGTAAAGAAGTCAGAATAACTGAGGTTTGTGATAGAGAGTTTTCTGTTACACTTCCARGGTGTACTATTTTCTTCCCTGTGTACATTCTGGACTCAAGGTTTTGGGACCTGAGGAATCTTGAGTTGCTTCCATCCAAAATATTCTTTCTTGCCTGTAAAAAACAGCAGATGTTGCCTCTGTGAGTGCTCCAGGTAGGCACTGTGTTTGCTTTCCCAGGCAGCTGGTGGGGGAAGTGTGGAATCTTGCTTTCATGTCCCTGGTGTTCCGAGACCTGCAGCATTTGGAATCTTGACTGTCTTCTCACCAGACACCACTTCTTTTGTTTTCATTATTTTGACCTCACCTTTTTCTTTTGCCTGACCCTGAAGCTTCCAACTAGTCAAGAAGGGCCTTTCTTCCTAAAGCACAGATTACTATGCAAATGTTTCTTGCRTGTGGTGCATACGTGGCATCTATCCAAGGCATAGAAAAAAACACTTGGTCTTTCAGAAGAGCTCCGTCAAGCTTAATTCCCAGCTGGTTTCCTTTGCTCCTTTGCTCCTGTTATGCTCCAAAACATCTGAGAGACCTTGTGAGTTGAACACAAAGTGTATCATGGAAACACCGTCAGAAATAACCCAGTAGTAGTTGTTCATCCCCTATCATAGCATGAAAACTGCGAACTCAGTTTTCAGAACTTCCAGAACTCAGCATGCTAAATTGCCTGACTATACATAAAGAAATCTTAACCTTCTTCTCAATATGGGTTTATTTTCACTAAACATCTGTATCTCTTTTACTTCTTGCCATTGTATGTCCTTTTTTCCTGTACAACTCCAGGAATCATTGCACTTGTACTTAACACTGCTTTCCAAGACTGTAAAACAACTTTGCTACCACCCATTAGACTACAGAAGAACAGTCTTTGTTGTATTTTTCCCACTTCTAGTCAAGGACAGTTTCAGCACTTAGAAGAGGATGTAGGCTCTGGAATCAGAAGCTGCGGTTATTCCTGCGAGGCTTTTCAGACTTTAGGCACTGTTAAGACATCTGAAAATATTTTTTTTTCAGGTTACAAGTATGCACTGAGGGGTTCTGTATGGTTTTCATTTGTTTTAGCTGAAACACAATATTATATGTGGACTGTGTATCTGAGCACGGATAAAATATCTAATATACATGCATCAGTGATGATAAATACYGAATTCCATCTATGGCTTCAGTTATTTGAATTTCATGTGGCTGGTTTCTAACCTGAAGAATATACTTTGCAGTGCAATCAATGGTCCCTGGCAGACCATTGCATAGCTATGGGACTGTTAGTTACCTTTTAGCTATTGCTATGATGCTAATACATATTCATATCAAATAACCAAGTGATTCAGCTGACAGGTAAAATAAGTTCCAATACACTGGACAATACATTGTAATGCACTCTGGGTRCGTTTAGCACAGAATTGTCCTTCAGTATGTGTAGTATATTAGTTTGGAATATGAATAAGGAAACATAGCAACTATGAAATTTGTATTGATGAACTACTGTGGCAAGATTTTAGCTGTATAATATTATGATGTGCTTGCATTTTTATGTGTTTCTATAAATAGTATTGCAACTCAGTCTACTGGTAATGTAGTATTAGCTGTTTTGTATGATTGCAAGATCATGATTGCAGTTGTCTGGTTTTCTTATTATTTTATTAATGTTGATTTTTTTTTTCGTTCCTGCTTTTCAAATTTCTCAGAAGTCAGCCTACTGGTCAATTTGGTCTGGAATGTTTAGTCCTTCTGAGCTAATGCATACCCAAAATTGTCTTACATGTTTCATGAATATATATTACGTATATATAAAAACACACACATATATGTATGTATTTCCTCACTCATGTGTAAACTGGAAAGAGAAAAAACCATTTTTCTCAAAGTTTAAGAAAAAAAAGTAAAATATTGCTGTTTCTGCTGCAGCCAGTCATGAAAGAATTTTGGTAAATAGGAAAGCTTTCAGCAGTCAGTTACTTAACAACAGCTGTTTGTGATCAGTGCCAATGGAAATCACTTGTTTTCACCCATTCGAAAAGAACAGGCTGGTAAAAGGGATTCCAGGAATAGGTACAGTTTTTCACACAGAGTTTAAATAAATCAACTCTACATATTGTAAGATGGTGCCATTTACAATGTAACATAATTGTAATTTCTAATGAGATTTTTCCAAAAATCAGGCATAGAATAAAATAAGGGTTGATCATAGAATGGTTTGGGTTGGAATGGACCTTAAAAACCATCTAGTTCCAACCCTCCTGCCCCACAGGGACACCCAGACACCTTCTACTAGACCAGGTTGCTCAAAGCCCCATCCAATCTGGCCTTGAATATTTCCAGGGATAGGGCATTGACAACTGAGCAACCTCTTCCAGTGCCTCACCACCCTCACAGTAAAGAATTTCTTCCTTATGTTCAATCTAAACCCACCCTCTTTCAGTCTGAAGCCACTACCCCTTGTCGTGTTGCTACATGCCTTTGATAGTTGTTTTATAAAAGAACTGAGGAAGTCAGAGCCCTAACTATACTTCTGACCCCTTAGAAAGTGCACAGAAATTTTCACTGCTGTGCTTTCAAACCTGAGTGTCTTCATCAACTAACACTTAYTGTCAAACTGAGTGTATAGCATTGCAAATAAGAAGGTAAGAAATGCCGTTCTCAGTTGGATCCAGTATCGCTCTGTCCCGGTACTCGGCCTCCAACAGTAGCAGAAGCTGTTTAGGCAGATCCCAGAGCCCTGGCCCATCTCTGTGGTCCCATTCCCTTGGGCTCCCCAGCATTCAGATATGCTGCATTGGGAAAAGTATTGTCCTGCCTAATTCTTTTAGTATCCATTGAGAATCTGTCTCACACTCTTATGAAACAAGTTGTTCACAAGAAGATTTTTACACACTAAAATATAGTCACTGGCAGCCTCAGTGGTGCCGAAGGTGCGAAAGCCTAACTTGGCATGCCTGCGCTTGGGTATCTTCTGACTCCAAGCAATCCTACTATTATGTGCACGCAGTAGCAGCTACATATGCTCTGTGTTTCAGATCCACCAGTCACATCGCAGGCACATTAGATGAATTATACCTGTTGTTCTCCATTGATTATTACAGACACTTGGGATGGTTGGCAGATGTATTTGTCTACACAGTAGATGACTAAATGTGGATGAGATAAATTCCCACTTGCTGAGCCTAGATGTAAACTCCTACTCTAAAATAAAGTTGGTCTGAAAGCTGGATGAATTGCCCTTTTCACTCAGATGAATTTTGGTAACATCGTCTTTCTRACTTTATGAAACTGGTATTGCCGCGCTTACATGAAAGTGTCCTGTTTGTAAAGTGTTTCACTATATGGGCACTTTTAACAAACATGAAAGTCACTTAAAGTCTTTTTGAAAATGTAGAATGTAGTTTTGCTGTTTTGAATCCCTGAAGGTGAATGTTGCCAAAGAGTTCAAAAGCATTTTTCTTCCTGTTGTTACTAGCATTTATGGCCTGTGCAATAAAAATTTCTAATTACTGGAAAGATTCAAGGGAAGCAGGAAAAAACCTTCTCCTTTTTATGCCTTTGTAAAGTTGCTTTTCTGTGTTGTGTAAAAAGAACCTGTTTGATTTAAAAGCTTCTCTTTTTTTCATTCACATTCTTTAAAAGCTTTTCTGTATTGTAATTTTAAAAATGAATGTGGTTCTATTCAAATAAAAGTTTACTCTTAATGGCATTTATGCTTCATATGATAGAACACCTTCATTTACTCAGTTATACATAGGCAGTCAGCAGTGTTATGAACTGTTTCTTTTTTACTAAGCAGTATGCAGATCTCTGGCATCTTCCACAAAGGAAAGGGTGGGTTATTTTTAAGCTTTTATTTGACTTGATTATAAAGCATGGGTACTGGCCTAGTGTTTTATGACATGCTCAAGTATGATTAATAATTTTAACTATGCTGGTTCCCTCATAAGATCAATATTATAGAATTTTTCCAGTCACTATTTCAATGTATTTTAATTGAAATTGATTCCCTATAAAATAATAAATTGAAGTATATTAACAATGATCTTGTGGTCCTTGACATTCAAGTTCTGAATTCTAACAAAATTCTGAACAGTTTTTAAAAAGTATGTGATTTACCTCCATACAGCATAAGTACTCATGAAGCACCTGTAATTTTTTTAAGTGTTAATTCCAGCAGATGACAGCATAAATACAGCATCCTTAATTTGCAACAGCAATGTGAATGAAAATGTGGCAGGGAATTGTTTTTAAAAAAATGTATTTCTCTGTTTGCAGTTCAGCTACAGCTGTATTGTATGAGCCTAAAATTGAAAAATATTTTATGAGTAAAAATGCCTCCCAGTCACACGAATTATTAGAAGTTACCTGTACAAAGAAAAGATACATTGAGGAAATCTGCAGTGAGTAGCTCTGTAAGAACTTCAGTGTTTTTCCAAAGGTATCAGCTGGAAGGGCATTGGGTCAGTCTTTGACTATTTTCCTCAGTGTTACAGTGACAAGTTGAGTTTTAGGCAGCATGTACTTGGCAATACCACAGTTCTGAGGCTCCTCAACCCCACTAAGTTTTCATCCACATCTTAGAGTTTATTCTTAGTTAAGTTTATCCACATTGTTGGAATAGTTTGTTTACCTCCATTTGGCTTATACAATGGCTTCCATCTGAAGACAATCTGATTAGAAAAYAGCCAGATTGAGGAATGGCACAGTGTGTTGTATCCAGGCAGCCTGGTATAACATGTCAGGACTCTGACTTGGTGTACTTCTTCAGCTACACAAGAGGGCTGGATTTCTTATCCTCAGGAACTGTAGGGATAAGCAAAGTTACAGACTTTTGTATGTGAAAAAAAGGGGTGTTGAGGTTCCCCTGCAAGCTTGAGCACAGTCTGAAGGCATGTACATTGACATGGTCTGGGAGTTTTGAGTCCTCTCAACTAGAAATAGGATTCACGTCTTCCCAGTCCGTTTGCATGGCACACCCAGCTGCCATCAGCTGGCATTTGATGAAATGAGATGGAGTTCAAGCAGCTCCAACACTTGGACCTTGCAACAAGTGATTCTGTCTTATTCTTTCTTTAGTGAGACCAGTTAAGAGACTTGCTGCCGGTAGCATCAGCCAGCAGACTGAAGTTCAGTTCTCATTTTCCTGTGTTGAAAGAGCACTGTTGTGTAGCACTTTCAGGAGCTGGATTTTGAGAGAAAGATCTGAAAGAAAAAAGGGTCTTGCACAGCAAAAAGAAGAGATTCTTACTCACTGATTTTGTGTTCTTCAGTGATGCAGAGCTTCTGTTCTTAAAGTTTACTCACTGAAGTCCTCTAAGCTGTATGGTTTTTRTTTTCTTTGTTCTTTGGCATATGCCGGAGGTAGAGATGGAGAGCGAATGGTAATCACATTTCCTTCGTTCTCTAAAGTGTTAGGTCATTCCAGTCTTCTTAAGGACTAAAGAGGAAAACCTTCTTTCTTACTCTATTTCTTTTGTCTTTCATTCCTTTAAGAACTCCTGAGGAACTGAGAATTACTGCTAAAGTTGGGCCAAGAGATTATTATCTCCTGCCTTAGTTTTATTTTATTTCCCTGTAGTCTGAATGTTTAGAGGGCTGATTAAACTACAGTTGTCTGCTGAAGAATTTCTTTACCTTGTTCCAGAGAGTGTAGCTATGTGAAACACTTTTCAGCAGTTCCTTGTGATTTTCTGTCATAAGGTGCCAAGATGGTCCAACTGTATTTAAAGAGTATTTAAAGAATGTTGGATGATGGAAGGAGCAATCAGCATCATCTTAGACAATGGACCAGCTTTTAAAAGTGTCAGGCAATTAAGGATGCAGATAAACCTTTGAAAATTCCCTACACTGATCACTCCCAGTGTCACAACAGTTAAAATTCTCAGTCTAAACTTGAAAGACTTTGAAGCAAACAAATTGTATTTCAGGTAAAAGGGATAGGAAAGAGGAAGGAAAGGATAGTTCTACCTCTAAGGCTCCACTGATAAATCAGTTGTTGCTTGGATAGTTTCTGAATAGATCTTTCTCTGGATTGCAGGGTTGCTTTAATGCCCAGTTGTGTGGCTACCATCCACTCTGTTACAGCAGCTGACTGACAGTAACCTCTGATACTGTTGACTTTTGTATGTCTCTGCTTAAACCTGGAACATGCTTTTTTGAGGGTCATAGAAAGGCAGCTAGCCCTTACAGCCCATCAAGGTAATGAAGGTCTTTTTGCTGGGATGTATCTTCATGCATTGAGACACCTATGAGCTTTTTTGGTTTTTTCTAGAAATGTTTCATTTATGTGTGGAGATTAATCTCAGATAGCATAATGAAAATCGTGGTTTATTTTCTTGTAATCCTAATAAGCTCTTTCCAAGTGAATTATTATTTTTTACTGATATTTGCTTGCTAGATCTGTTTGTTGATAAGTTTTCTTTCTCCTTTCTTAAATATCAGCTGCTGTGATAAGCACTAAAATGTGTGACCGTTGCTTTGTCAGCAACACGTTTTCCTTTATTATACTGCTACTGCTGTTCTTGGCATCTTTTTGGTTCTCTCTAGTAATGGAAATGTCACTGTGGGAATTTTACTTCTACATGGCTTAGCTGATCACAGGATAATTCTGGTATGAGAATGTATGTTTTACTGATTTCTTCACCGTTTCCTTTTGATCCAGATGATCAGAACCCAGTCTGTTTAAGTGGGGAATGCAAACAGATGCTGGGACCAGAAGAAAGAAATGCTTTTATCAGGGATGTCTCTAGGAATCAGGAGCACCTAAAGATGGTATCTTCCTTAAGTATCTACTGCTTATAATTAATTTGGCTAGTCTTTGGGAAAGTCTTTAGCTGACTTAAAACGGATCCTTACTCTTCATGCACATGTTCTTTATCAATTATAGCACAGTGAACAAATAGCAATAGTAGCTACTCTACTAAGAAGAATGTAAATTTATGTCTACCACCAGCTATGAATTAGTTTTATCCCAATTATCTCCCTTTGAAAATTGGACACCTCAACTTTGCTCTTGGTTCTGTGAGGGCAAATGAAGGAGTAATGCTCCATTGGTTGCAGAGAAATTGAAACTAGTAAAAATGAGAACAGGATCAACCCCGTTTTTCCTCTACAGCTTGAGACTATAAAGCCCATTCAAATCAGTGAAGGGTACCAATGACTTTGTTGACCTTTGGATCAAATCCATAAACCTTTTTAGTAACTTAAAACCACAAATACAGAAACATAAGTGTTCTGTTCTCTAACTCAGCATAGGTCTTTCTGAAATTGAAAAATATGATCCCTTGCCAATTTTATTGTATCAAAAATACAATGTTGATATTCTGTTGTATTTAGAACTTTTTTCTTAACTATGTAAAACCTATTTTTCATTTGGTCTCAAAATCTCTTTTGTTGATGTACACTGCTTGTGCTATTTGCAATCCTAATTTTGTAATCACTGCTGGAAATGAAACCCAAAAGTTGAAATTTTATCTTTCTCTTTTTAGTCATGCTCTATACTAAAATGGCATAATCAGAGACAAAAACAATTACACCGGCCTTTAGCTTAAGCAGTTTGAAGAGTCTTTGTCGCATTGTGCATTATCCGGCTAAAACTTTGGTGTCATTGTTTGCATACCTCAAATAATCAACGAAGAACAACAGCCACCCGCAGAGTTAATCTATGCCCTTCTGAAACAAGTGCCCATGATAGGTGCAGTATATTTCCCTCTGGAACTTCTTGCCTCTGTCAGATGGAGGACTCACCATCTAATTTGCGATACCTAAATTTAATAGAGGAAAAGTAGGCAGTAGCTTTTCCTTCTTTTTGCTTTTCAACATCAGCATGTAACAAGTGGTGTTACCCACTGCCAATTTGACAGCAAACTTTCAGTGCCTTAGTATAGTAATTTTATTTTTTTATCTGTACCTGTTAGCAAAATCTGGTTATGCTATGCCTTTAAATTGCACTTTTTTTTCTGCAATTGATAATATCATCTTTCATATTGTATTACTTTTTATTAGCCTTTTTTTTAATTGAGTCTAATTGCRACTCACTGGTAGTAGAATTAAAGCAACATCTAGGTGTTCATAGGGTGAACATTTAAGGAGTTGCAAGTTCTGCATTAGGGCTTTTGGAGTTCTTTTCATAGTTATAATTTAAATGATCGTTTAGTCTGAAGCAGACTAGGATGTATTTTATATATTGTCTTGGGATAGGTTTATAACTTACTTTCACTTCTGCAATTTTTCTCAGATGTGAGTGCTGTAATAACTGCAGTTAGACAGATCTTAGTCCTCTGAGTTCTTCTTTCACCTGGATGTGGTTGAGCCTGATACAAATATTAAACCATTTTTATTATTTTTTGATGATTGGGAATTTTCTTGCCTCTCTGGAGCTGGATCCAGTCTTAGACAAGAAGCCCAGGACCAGCATGAGAGCTCTGGATGAAATGCCCACTAGGAACTGAACTTTTACCTTATAATTCAGAAAACTTACTGAAAACTTCTTCCCTTTCATATAATTAATTAGTATGGACAATGAAGTTGTAAGTCTGTTGAAAACCATGAATTGCATAGTTTCAGTTAAATCGAAAATCTGTTAAAAACTATCAAAAATGAAATAATAACACAGAAGAGCAACTAAAAAAAGCCAAGCTTCTTCATATGTCTTTTGTTTGGGCTTTCTGTCTCTCCCTTAAAGTTCTCTTGCGTTGTCATGCAGCTCATTCTTTTTATTGAATTCTAAAGCCTTTACCGTCTGCCAAAAGGTTTTATTTTGGGGTTTCCTCTTATGTGGGAGGGTGATTTCCTCCTTCCCTTCATGCTAGTTTCATTGCTATCTTTAGGACTCGGAGCCTACTGGAGACCTTCCTGTCTCCTTTTTATTACACAGTCTCCTCCTTCCGTGCTGCAAGTTCCTGCTCCCAGGGGCAAAGAAGAAAACAAGAGCTGAAGCTGCCTTTTTGAGCTGCCTGGCTGATGCCGACAGCTTTTGTTTCAAACACGGGAGTCCGGTTCCTGGAGCGCAGGGCTGCGTGGACTCTGCACCGACGTTCCCGGGGTGGGTGTTTTTAGGAACAGTTCCTGTGCAAAGGCCATGTCAACTGCCCTGTGCTTTGGCTACAGAGTGCAATGGCTTCTCAAAAAGGGTGCTGTAATCTGTAGCATTTACTCTAAAAGCAGTTTATTCCTCTCTATTTGTTAGTCTTTTACCTCGACACATTAATCCAATCTGTTCTGCCACTGTTAAGACATCTATAGCCATAGCCCTGTAGTTTCTTCCTCTAACAGGAACTTTCGATGTTTATTTTTTCTACGAACATATTGATTTCCTATCTTTACCTTTCTTGTGCTGCAGAGAAAAAGAAGTGAAATTGAAGGTATTATATTTGCAGAGGGATAGAATTGCATCTTTTTTTTCAATTCCTGAGAGCAAAATAAAGCATGTGGCAGTCTGGGTTTTTCAGGATAGCTCTCAAGGATGCAGGGAATACAGCTGTAGTGGGATGTGAGTATCCAAGTGTCGAGCCATGAACACAGCAGGAGAAGGCTGTGAGCCCTGGTCAGGTACCTCCATTTAAATCTTTGCTGTGGAGCTCTTCAGGTACCTGCCATCATCTCTCCTTGAAGTAGATGCTACATGGGAGAAACAAAGGGTCCTGCCTTTTCCTGATAGCCTCTGCCTACTGGGAGTGAGAGCAGTCTCTGTCTGAGGATTCTGCAGTCCTGTTACTGCCTGTCCTAATTTGCTGTACAGCTGAGCCTGTGACTGGAGGCAGTGTGAATGTGGAAGGCGCAGGCACAGGGAGCTGTGCTGGGTGTCAGATCACCTCCTGAGAGCTCTGCCAGGATCCATATCAACCACATTATGCCTCTGCTGAGTGCATTTCTGGCTCTCCTTTTTTGAGATTTTTTTTAATCATTGACATTACACCAAACAGCATGTCAGGTAGTAATAGGAATGTAGTATTAGTTTATTTGTAATTAGCTCATCTCTTGGGCTCTGAGATGTTCTAATCTCTATCCTTCCATCATCATCCTTTTTTTTTTTTCGGAGCTCTATCCTTTGGTTTATTTACTCTCCCTCTGTAATTGAGAACTCTACTGTTGGTCGCCATGAAAAATTTTCAGTGCTTAAAAATAAATGATCCATTTTCCATCCCTTCAGTGCATCTAGTTTTTATGACTGTAGGAATCTAATGAAAGGTTGAAATGTGGATGAGGAGGATGAGGGTGACCCAGGGTGTTACCTAAATGCCTGATTTACAGATAAAAAGTGRTGCTGGGATTTCTGTTCAGGAAAGTGCCAGTAAAACTGCCTATTTCTTAGCACTGCCTATTTTAATGACATTCAATTCCAAACTCCAGGTACAGCCTTGCACGGAGGGGTCAGTGGTGACCATTTCTAACAGCAGAATGGTGTAACATAACACAACAACCTGAGATGACATTCTCCTGGAAAATAAGAGGGCTATGTGAAAAAATTTCAAGCAGGAGACACGTATATGTCCTCATTTAGAGAGCAAGGCATGGTGCTTCTGAATAAACACAGGTTTCCATGTTCTCTCTGTCACAGATGCACACACATGCACATACTCTAATTGGATAAAACTGTAAACAGTAAATTAAGGATATGATTAAAAATTAAACAGCCACTGCAGAAACCATCAGTAGTAAATGCTTATTAACTTACATATAACAGCATGCTGGTGTGATAGCTTCAAATTGCCTGCTGAAACTGATTTGCAGCAAATAAGGCCAGCTTTCTAAAAGGATGTTTCTGGATTTCGGTAATCAGACCCTCAGCTCTGATTGCTTGGTCTTTTCCTTCACAATTTTTGCCAGCCTCTTTTAAGTAACTGATAATGTGCATTACTTTCTTTAACTACAGTGGGGAATGTACTTAATCCTTTGCTTCTGCTGCTTAACAGAATGAGTCAGTATGAGTCTGATCCAGCTTTGTCCTCTCTCATGCATTGCAATACTTCTGTGGTTTGCCCCTTTTTTTGCAGGGTTTCACCAGAGCCCCCATCCATTCTGTGACCCACCTTGCTTGCTGTTTATGTACACRCTGCATGATAAGCTGAAAGGCAAAGCTGATTTATACAAATTCACCTGCCCATTTGAGTGCCACACCCACTCATGCACTCCTGTGGTCTACAGACCAGCTCCATCTGGCAATGCGTGGCAGAGGCTGCAGTTTCTGGAAAGGGCAACCCCCAGCTCCATGGGTCCTTTTTATCCCATCTTAAAACTTTTGTGCCCTACTCTTGCGTGTCCTGCACGTGGAGTCCAGTGTATTGGAGGATAGGTTGTTTGGTCATCCTGCTTTGTGAGAATTATCATGTTTCCAGCCAGAGCAAGGCATTCTCAGGAGAACTGTTACAGCCTGGGTTGAACACCAGCAGCTCAGTGCTAGCATTAAATATTTAGCGGGAAGTTGAAACAAGGTTTAAAAACCTCTCAAAATTGGGACTAATCTGGAGGGGCAGAGCAAAGCCAGATCTTTTCTAGTGAGGTCTGACTTCTTGGATATTTGCTTTTCAGGTGGCTTGCGTAATAGGGACATTTGTCCAATATATGGTACAAAGGAGCTTTTGCATACTTATTTCTTACCCTCATATGGCCGAAACTGAGAGCCACTCTCTCCAGAAAGCAGCTGAACATTTTGCATGTTATCTGGGGCTGCTGTGTTCATTTAGGCTGGAGACCCCGTCCCTCTTTTCTCCTGCCAGTTAAAATCAAGAAATGAATGGGTGTTTCTTGAGTTAAAGATAATTATAGTCAGCCCAGCATCAGAGGGTTGTATATATCCTGTAAAAAAACCCTTTAATTCTACCTTCCTGTGAGAAAGTAGCACATCCTCTGAATGGCTGCCAGACTCCTGGAATGTGGCTGCAGGTGGCTGAAACGTGGCTTTTGTTAAAACACTGCTGGAAGATGATTTCTGTCAGGAACACCTCAGCCCTCTCAGCTGTTTCTGTGCTCGTTCTGCTCCAGCTGGTGAGGTCCATATTGGAGCCATGTAGTGTGTGGCTCTTTGGTAGCTGCCAGTGTTGTAGTTCACTGTTGGCTGCAGTGTTGGCTGCAGCCACAATCAGGCAAGCTGGACAAATGGTGGCAGACACTGGAGCAGCTGTTGTCTGCTCAGGGTCGCCTCAAGTTGTTTAGACCATTGACTTTATGTTTTGAGGGATATACAGGCTGCCTTGATTGGTGTATTCACAGTGTGAGTTTCTGRGGGTAGCAGGGAAATGGTGTGAGAAGGGATGCTGTAGCTCTGAGAAAGTGGAAGACACAAGGGGTGCAAACCAGGTCTGAGAGGCAGAGTGAGGTGCCTGCAGCTGCTAAGAGCCACTGCAGGAGCCAGGATCCTGGGCTAGGTAGACGCAGTATGGGCTTCACTCTTGTTTTCTGGGTGTTGTTTCCTGACTTTGCCAAGGCTTTTCCAATATAATTACATTCCCGTCCCAGCAACTAATTCTCCGGCTGTGGAGAGTAGGGAGAGGAAGTCACAGGTACACAACATGCCCAGGTGGAAGACAGGGAGCAAGATTGAAAACCCACTGGCTTAGGCTGGTAGAACTGAATTGCTGTCAGCAGCAGAGGGAAGCCACTCCGGAGTGGTCTCAAGTGTACAGAATACCACAGGGAGCAATTCTTTTTTTTCTCGATGTCCTGAAGAACAGATGGATCTGACATGTTTATTGCCATAAGCTGTCTTGTTTTATCAGCACATCAGATCTAGGTATTTGACAGATGTGCCAAACAGAAAATAAAATTCATCCATGCCCAGAGTTACGAATTTTAGCATCTCTATTTTCTATTTTGAACTGTTCTCTTTATTGTCCAACTTAGCCTGTGTAAAAATTAGGAGGAATTTTGGTTTATAATTAAGGGCAGATAGAGACAAATAAACTATTACAAGTGCACACCAATTTGTGAGTTTTAAAAGCGTTGTTTGACACGTTCAGCTTTTTGGTTCAGAACTATGTCTGAGATAGCACAAATGTCAGATTTGATGCAAAGAGGCCAGGTTGAACCATACTGGCAGAAGTGAAGCAAGATGTATGTATTACAGCTTGAATAGCTTGATATTTTAAAACCTGTGTAACAATTGCAAAAACGTGAAATAAAAGCTTTTTGAAGCCAACAACATGTTTGCTCAGAAGTTATTTCAAAACAGTTCTGAATACCAAAAGATGATTTTATTCACAACTACCCCATTACTGTTTCTTCCCCTCAGCATGCACTTGGATTCTATGGGGGATGAGGCACCAAGTGCTTCTCTGTCTTTTTTCGCAGCAAGGCCTCTGTCGTGGGTTAGGTTTTTTTCTTCCTCTTCAAAAAAATCAAAGAACTAAAAGTTGTGTTAACATACTGCAATATTTCCAACAGTTGCAAACTGTGCAGTGAAAMGTGGGTATGAAATATTTAATGTGATTTTAAATTAAAACTATGTTACATATTTACTTTTTTAAAGAAAAGTACGTTGGATTTATTTGAACTTCAGACAGCAGAGCAAAGTCAGATCATACAGGTTCTTGTAATTACTTAAATTGCTATTTTTCCATGTGCAACAGTGACTGCTGCTGAAACACAACGGAAGTCAGACAACAGACTTCATGAAAGTCTCTGGTTAAACACCTGTTGTTGAAGAACTAAACTTTTTTTACTTCTGCAGGTGCAGAGATAAAATCTTTTTCATGTTTGTTCAGCTATTTCAATTCAGTGACTAGTTCATTCAAAAATAAGAAACCACTTGGGAGGGGAAAAAAAAGCTGAAAAGCTTGTTTTCTTCTTTCAATCTATAAACAGAGTCTGTGTGGTAGAGGATGAGATCCACCAGTCCTATGCTCTTGAGAAATATGGCAACCAGAACTGACATACAGTTCACCAAGGTAACGCTTCCTTGCTTAATGAAACCGGTTACTTAAAAGTATAATAATAATCTTATTYGTGCCTTGATTTTGTAGCTTATTTGGAAAATACTGTTCTTCAGCATTTTTATTGCATTTCACTTTTACACTAACATMTATTTTATAACTAGAACTTAAAATGAATCCCAAATAATAAAAAAGTTACCTAGCATAATCTATCATTACCCATGCCCAAATATAATGAAAATGTAAGGAATGGAAATCAATCAAGAGTTGTGTATAAAAGTATAAATCATGTAAATAAATACGTGCAGGTTGCATTAAATGAAAAAGAAATGCCATACTTGTTTATACATACTGTCTTTAAATTTATATCAACAAGCTGAAAAATTCACTAACATTTGTTTTCTACTGCCCACAAGCTTAGGACAAGTCAGTCACAGCTAGCATGGCTTCATGAGTGGAAAGTCCTGCTTGTCAAACCTGATTTTCTTCTATGACAGGGTAACCCACCAAGTTGATCTAGGAAAGCCAGTGAGRCATAATTTTTTTGGACTTCAGCAGAGCTTTTGATACTGTCCCTCACAGGATCCTTCTGGACAAAATGTCCAGCACCCACGAGGATAACCATGCTATCTGATGGATGAGCAACTGGCTCACAGGTCAGGCACAAAGGGTTACAGTGAATGGGGTCACACCAGGCTGGTGTCTGTCACTTAGGGAGGTTCCACAGGGCTCCATCCTCGGCACTGTGCTCTTCAACATCTTCATAAACGACCTGGACACAGGACTGGAAGGGATACTAAGTAAGTTTGTTGATGACACTGAATTGGGAGGAGCTGTCAACTCCCTCAAGGGCAGAGAGGCCCTGCAGAGAGACCTCGACAAAATTGGGCAATCACCAGCCATATGAAATTTAACAGGGGCAAGTGCCAGGTTCTGCACCTGGGATGGGGCAACCCCGGTTGTAGGGACAGGCTGGGGAATGAGAGGCTGGAGAGCAGCACTGCAGGAAGGGACCTGGGGGTCCTGGTTGAYGGCAAGCTGAATATGAGTCAGCAGTGCCCCGGCAGCCAGGAGGGCCAACCGTGTCCTGGGGGGCATCAGGCACAGCATTGCCAGCCGGGCAAGGGAGGGAATCGTCCTGCTCTGCTTTGCACTGAGGCAGCCTCGAGTCCTGGGTGCAGTTTTGGTCACCACAATATAAAAAAGACATTAGACTACTAGAGAGTATCCAAAGGAGGGCCAGGAGGATGATGAAGGGTCTGGAGGGGAAGCCATATGAGGAACAGCTGAGGTCACTTGGTTTGTTTGGTTTGGAGAAGAGGAGACTGAGGGGAGACCTCATTGCAGTCAACAACATCCTCACAAGGGAAAATGAAAAGGGCAGGTACTCTTGTAACCAGTGACAGAAGCTGAGGCAATGGCCTGACGTTGAGTCAGGAGAGGTTTAGGTTAGATATGAGGAAAATGTTTTTCACCCAAAGGGTGGCTGGGCACTGGAACAGGCTTCCCAGCGAAGTGGTCAGAGCCTGACAGAATTCAAGAAGCTTTTGGACAATACTCTCAGGCACATGGTGTGACTCTTGGGGTGTCTTGCACAGGGCTGGGCGTTGGATTCAATGATCCTAATGGTTCCCTTCCAACTTCTTAGCATGTTCTGTTATTCTAAGTAGTTGTGGGGKTTTTTTTTTAATAACCAACAGAATTATTGATAGGAACGGTCCAAGGGTTAAGGAGCATTTTAGCTATCAAGAACTCTTAAGAGAAAGCAGTTTTGTGGAAAACATAGAGGGGCAAGTAATCTTTTCTAGTTTAGATGTCCAGGCACACAAAGGACAACGAGGTTGCTGAGAGTAGCCAACATGGATTTACTAAGGGCAAAATACCAATTGCCTTCTGTCATGGGAGAACTTGCTGTGTGGGCAAGGGAGAAGCAGTGCATGTTGTATACCTTGACTTTAAAAATACGTTTGGCGTGGTCCTCCACAGTATCCTTGTAGCCAAATTGCTGATTTATGGAACAAATATGGAGACAAGAAGTGGATAGAGAACCTGAGACAAGAAGTGGATAGAGTGTTATCCCTAAGGGATTGATACAGGGAACAAGAGTGTCCAAATGTCTTTGTTAGTGACCGTGATGATGAGACAGGGTGTACCCTCTGCAAATTTGTGGAATGATACCAAATTGGAGACAGCTCTTGATGTGCTGGCGGCAGCCCTGTCACTCAGAGGCATCTGGACAGACTGAAGAAGTGAGCTGACAGAGACTTGGAAAGTTCAACAAACAGAGTCCTGCATCTGTCATGAAATAGCACCCTGCACCAGTACAGGTATGGGGCTGGCTGTGTAGAGCTTTGCTGAAAAATACCTTGGGGTCTTGATAAACAACAATTTAAATACARACAAGCACTGTGTCCTCACTGCAAAGGGGAACAAGAATGTCCTGGGCTGTACAAGCAGCAGTGTAGCCAGCAGGTGAAGGGAACTGATCATTCACTTCTGTTTGGCACTAGCATTATGACATCTTGAGCAGTCTGTGCAGTGCTGTGCTCAGCGCGGGAAAGACAATGACAAACTGGAGTGGGTCGATGGAATAGGTCCCCAAGGCAGTCTGGAGCACATGATGCAGGAAAAGAAGGTGAGGGCTGGATTTGTTCTGTCTGAAGACAGAAGTTCTGGGGGATCTTACTGCTGTCTGCAGCAGCCTGTTGGGAGGGTGCAGAAAAGGCAGAACCAGACTCTTCCCAGATGTGCACAAGACCAGAACAAGAGGCAACGGACACAAGTTGTAATGCAGAAAATTCTAACCAAATATAAGGTGGGGAGAAAGAGTGATGAAACAGTGGAACAGGCCCAGGGAAGGTGTTGATCTCCATCCTTCTAGATATCCCAAAATCGACTAGACACAGCCCGAGGCAACCTGCTCTAACACTACTCCTGCTCTCAGCAGGAAGTTGGACTGGACACCTTCAGAGGTCCCTTTCAGCCAGCAGAGTTCTGTGGTTGGTAGGTGCCAGTGTGTGAGCTAATTGCCAGAGCTTCCTGTTGTGGGTCACTCTAGCAAAAATATGAAGCATTTGAGATGTTTCATGTGATTTTCTTTAGTCATTTACTACGATATAAGTTGAATCTCACTCTGGGAGAGCCTGGTCTCTTCTCTGGGGTGACAAGCTGAATAGATGCCTATCCTTGGTCAAGTGAATCTTGTCCAGGCTGTCTAATAAGAGTTCCGATCTAAAGAGGATTACTTTTGTTTCTGAGGGCAAAGGAAACTAGTGAAAGAATTTACTTCATGCTTTATTCTGAGTCATCAGAAGAAAATGGTTGAGAATTTGAAGACAGAAGACCATGTAAGAGAAAATGATCACAAAAGTTTCTGATCTGAAAGAAAGGAATGAGTAAAAGCAGCTGAATAATGTCAAAGGACTTTAAAAGAGCTTGTTTCTTTGAACTTTGAAATGGATAGGTAAGGGCTAGGAAGGAAGGGAAAAGAAAGTTCAAGGGAGCTGCCAGGTTTTTGGAAGACAAGATACTACAGACATGGCAGCAGACTGTTCTACTGACGAAGGAAAACACAAAATATCACAAGTACTTCAGGCTCTCTGCAATAACTTGAAAATCAGGAATTCTGTAACTAATGACAACAGGATAAAGCACTGCTAAAGGAAAAATTTAAAAAGTAACACTAGCACCTAATTCAATGAGTGACACCTACAATGGGTATTAAAATTCAGGTTTTTTAATACTGTAGAAATAAGGGGAAGATGTAGGAAGTTAGAGTTCTGTTACTTTGTAGACAACAAGGGTAAAGCTGGTCACAAAGAGGACAATGAACCAGCCTTTCTTGGATTCAGTTTTCCCAAACAGGCTAATTGTGATGGGGTGCTTGGAACCGTTTAAGTTAAGCAGAGGGAAAAGAACCCAAGCTGGAGTAGGGGACAGAGATGAAATAATGGAGGGAAGCTGGACACAGTCAAATCACCAGGGTCTCTTGAAATTGATGCTTGTGTGCTTGGGAGACCATCCCTGAACTTCAGCTTTTACCTTTAAGAACTTGTGAAGGATGAGGAAGGGCAAATTTAAACATGAAAATGAGAAGCTTGTCAGCTTAACTTTGATACATGGTGAAGTGCTCCTGAAAATTATTAATCAGTTTGTAAACACCTAGAGGATAATAAGCTGATAGAAAAACAGCCAGTGTGGATATATTAGGAAAAAAAATGTGTCAAACCTCTCTAATTTCCTTTTTGAGCAGAATAAGAAGTGTAGGAGATAGAAGTAGTAGGTATATCTTTAATACTGCTTTTGGCAGTGTTGTGGAAGGCCATGTAGCCTTCTAACAAGTAAACAGGTTAAAAAATCATCTAGGTGAGATTACTGTGAGGCAGGTAAACGACTTGTTGACGTACCATTTCAAGGAACAGTTATTGTTTGCCTGGCAGATGGGGAGGGAGCCTGAAGAGCAGTGCTGTTGTTACGTTCTGCCCCAGGTTGGTGCTGCTCATAGTTTTCATTAGTGTCTTGAACAGTGGGCTGTAGAGTGCATTGTGCAAGGGACTAGAAGCCCCAGTAGGCTTTGGATATTGTGGAGGTCAGGTTTAGAGTCTCAAGTGGTCTTCATAAAATGCAGAAATGGTTAAAATTAGTAAGATAGATATTCAGCAAATGTAAGTAAGGCCTTCAGTGAAGTGTTTTCCCCAGGAAGGGAAAACAAATGTATGTATGCAGACAAGGGATATCTGAGTAAGTAACAGTGAGAGCATGTGATGTTGGGATATCACAAGCTGAATATGAGTCACGCTAAGATATGGCTGGCAGAGAAAATGGGGAAGAAACCAGACGTTAGTGTAAGTCAGAGTCTTGTGTGTAAGCCACAGGATATCCTCTGCTCTTTTCTGTTGGCTGTCTGTCACTCTGCTGGGATAATGTCCAGGGCTGGCTTCACACCCTGGAACAGTATAGACAAACTGGAGAACACCAGAAAAAGAGTGGTAGGAGTGAGCAGAGATTTAGAAAAGACCAGTGAAGAAATATTGAAAGGGTTGGGTCCAGGATGCAAGGACAAAGATGGAAAGAGATGATCTTTGAGGTATATTAAAGGATTTTTAATATTAAATCACAGGGTGTTTAACCATGCCATCTCCACCTAACCAAAGGTAAGAGAAAACGGAATTAGTTCAGATTGTACCTAAGGAGGTTTAGTTTGGGTATTAGAAACTTAGCATAAGCATATAACAATGGAGTATTTGGGAGAACCGGAGTAGAGCAGACTTGTAGGTGTGAGAAATGAGTAAGAGTCACATGTGTGGATATTTGCCTTTGCCTCAAGTGAAGGGGTAGACTAGATGATTTTTTGAAGTCCATTTCAGTCCTGTCTGATAGTTCGGTCCACTAAAGGAAAAGAAAAGTTAAAAATTTAAAACAAGTAAAACTGATTTAAACCAAGAGTTCCTTCTTGTTAATTTCTACTGTGATTATATTCAGCATTTTAAATATCCCTGGTTTGAATTAATCCCTTATGTTGCAGTGTTAGTATCATCTGTTTATGGAGGTCTTTTACAATGCCTTTTCATTTATTAAAAAAATACTCCTTGTGATAATCTCTTTGAATATGTGTTATACAAGTAATGATGAAGAGACTACAATGTTCTGAAAATTGTTCTCAGGTATTTGGTGAATGCCCTAGTGTTTCAGTAAATTGGCTGAATCCATACTGTAAAAACTAGACATCTTGTGAGACAATATGTCCAAATAAATGCCTATTTCTTAAACATGTAACACTTGCTTAAAGAAATATCAGCCCTCTAGAAATGAACKGCTCTCCAAACACACAGCTCATCCACACGGTAGCCTTGTATATCTTACTTTATCCAGTGTTGTACTGGTGACGTTAATTCAATGAGGAGACCAAAATGGAAGCATACCAGTTATTTTTCATGTTTGATTTTCTTCTCTATGAATTTAATATAAAGATGTTTATGTTAAGCTAATTATAGCTTGGCTTTTTGTTTTCTGCTGCTGAATGAAATCATGTAAAAGGATTATTTTTTTCCTTTTCCATGAAGAATGGAACATTTGACCACAGTTGCCATTTTTTACAATAGATAGAGAACCTTGCTGTCTATTACTGCAAGTGATTTATTAGTACATAGGGCACACTGAGGAACAGTACTAGCCAACACGACACAGTAATTACACCACACAATGCCTGCAGAATCAAATTATGTTTGTTGTWTAATATTAACCCAAACTGCAAAATAAGACTTAAACAAACAAAAATCCTCAAAAAAAGTAAGCCCAAAAGAAAACAGAAACAAAGGAATTTCTGGGATAGATTTTCTTCTTACAGGAAATCTGTGCTGAGCAGAGCATCTAAGGCAAGGGAAGAGCTGCTTTCTGCCCTTTTGCATTCTGCCGTGCCCAGCTGTCCTGCTTCCTCTGCCTCTCTCTGTGCACATATGTGCCACCCACCTAAGGAAACAAATAGAAATGACTGGTCTCAGTGTGCCACTTCAGTCYTTCAAGTTGATTCTGACCAGGAAGATTTCTTGTGTATAAGTTATTCACACACGCAGGACCTGTGCTTCTCTCAGTGTGGAGGGCACATGCTCACCTGCTGGCACAGGAGCCCTGTCATCCACTGAGCTCTGTTTAGCCAGATGCCAAACGCCTTTCATCTAGGAAAAAAGGATCCTTAACAGCCACCGCTAAGGATGTTTCTGACTAGGGTAATGTATTAACAGCAGGGATGAAAGAGTTAATTCGTTTTCCATCCATAATTTTTTTCTTTGTTGAACTGATTTGACACAGTCTAGCAGGGTGCTGCTACTGAAAAATTGAAGCACCAGGTGTGATTAAATAAGATCACACATTTCATTCCCTCTTTAATTTCACATCATCSTTCAGCAGCTGTATCCCTTTGCTTTCTGATAGTTGGAGAACACATTGCTTTTACAGCAGGCAGCTTGCTGCATTGGTAGTGCCATTGGGCTGTTGCGAATCAGATCTATTTGTGCACACAAATTATTTATTGTTTGATGGACCAAACTTATTAATCTGTTTATTTCTCAAGAGCAGAAAATACAGAGTGCATTTGGGTAATGGAGACAAACCTAGCCTGGCTCCCCAGTATTTCCAAAGGTTCATCCATGCAGCAGAACATTTCATTCCACTGCAAAGAGAGTAAAAAGGTAAAGACAGTGGCAGACTTGAGATCTTTTTTCTGTTCATACAGATCATAGCTCTATAGGATCTGATGAAGTCACCTGCTTTGCTGAGATTCTGTCATCTGCCACTGACACAAGGAGACTGAACCACTGCTGTCCTGGCCACTGCAGGGCAGTAGTATGGGCACAGTGTACAGATTGTACTCTTTGTTCCTTTGCTGCTGCATCGGAAAGGTGGCACTGAGGCCACAATGGCTATTTGCAGTTAGAACATGATGCCACAAAAAGAAAACAGTATCATTTTTAACTATGCTTTGCTTTAGAATAGTGTTCCTGTGTAAAACTGAATTGGACTCTTAGAATATTGCTGGTAGTTATTCCAGGCAATGTCTCCAATTCCAAACTTTGGCTGGCCTCACTTGTCAGCCAAGAGCAGCTCAAAACAAAAACATGTATCTTTTAATTTTTTTAATCTTTTTAATTCCTCAAAGGAATAGGGATTTTTTGTAATACTCTGACACTGCTACCTACAGTGAAAAAAGTTGTGCAGAAGCCACAGTGGCCTGGTCTGAAGTGTTCCAGTGCAACTCCCCCATAACTAATCCAGAGAACAGAAGTCTGTTCTCTGTTGTGCATCAATTGAGTCTGATGAATGGCTGTGCTGTGGTGTCAGCTCCAAGGCATACAGTTCCCTGGACACGGGTTTGGGTGTTTCTGAAGAGGCCTGCTGCTGTAGCTTTGGCTCTGTGTTGTCCTCCTGCACCTCTGGGGCTGCACTCCGTTTATTTCCTGCTGCGCTCAGTGGTGGTATTTAAACAACTATACAACTGTGGTGTTCCTGATACAATGTGCTGACCCTTCTCAGCAATTTTGAGCAGCATTTGGTTGTTGCCTATTTATAAATGCGAGCATGCAGCAGTCTTGCCTGTCCTCCAACACCCTTAGCCCCCTGTGTAAACCAGACGGTTTTGCTCACCAAGGACTTGTCAAAAATACATCCATCAAAATCAAACAGGTGAATTAAACAAGTAAAAGGGTACCTGAATACCATAACTCTTTCATTCCCAAGTAAACAGGGTTTTGTTTGCTGTACCATTATTCCAACGTAAAAGAAAAAAGATGCTAGGGGAGGGTGACAGAAGAAGTTTGGAGGTTCTAGGGATGCATCTGGGCCTGTGTTTCAGTATAAATAATGCCTATGAATACTTGTCCCTTCTTAAATTTGGTCTTGGAAGCAGCATTGGCACCTGCTTCTTTTTTTAAATTGAGCTCTGCACATAAAACTGTCTGCCTGTAGTGCAAGGGTGTCCTTAAAAGTCAATTGGCATTTATGCAAACTTGACTTAAATCATGCAGGAGAAGATACTCTTTAATCTGTGAGAGAACAAAAATTAAAATTCCGTGAAACTCCAGAGGAAATAATTATTTTTTCCTTGGCATGAGTAGACCAGTCTTCATGGAGATGGAGAAAGCTGCTCTGACCTTTGTTCCCCCATGTGATAGAGACTGAGCAACACTGTTTCATCCTAAGTCTGAGTTGTCTAAGATTTACTGGTGTTAACACAAACATTATTATTTCTTCACTGTGTATCCACATATATACAAASGAAGTGCTTCAAAAGTTGCAATTATATTTAAGTTATGGTTTCTTGTTATGCTGGGGAATTTTTAAAATTATTTTTTGGGGTCACAGTGAAGGGCTTAGGGGATCTTTCAGATTGTGGAAGGTACCCAGTAATGTCAACCTAAAGTATTTAAAAATACAGTGTTGACCCCCTTCAGAAATAATGAGGTTTAAAAGGAACGTACATTTTGCTCTGGATGTTTTGGGAGCTGCAGTCTATAGCCTATTCTTGGTTTGAGGCTGAAGTATTAAACCTTTTATAAAACCAAAGTAGATATTTTCATGCCCTTCCCTGTTTTGCAGGGCTGTTGCTTTAAGGGAAATGCTAGATTAATACTGGAAAAGTTGGCAGTAGCCCTTGCTCCTCCTGCCAATGCAAAGCAAGGTGTTATTTTCCCTACTGTTTTCCCCATATCCCTTCTTTTCCTTAGGGGAATGAACTTCTTTCTCTAACTCAAAAAACAAATGCTTTTGCCATCAGTGCTGCTTTTCCATCAAGGTCCTTTAATGCAGCTCTTTTCCTCTCCACATGCAAAGCAGCCTTCGCTCACACCTGCTGTGTGATAGGATCCTTCTCCCTGAGGAGAGTACAACATCTGTTTTGTTTCCTCCATGGAGAAAGAGAGAGACATTCTCAAGAAATTCTTCTCCTTTTCTGATTGCTAACAACAGAAGAGATTTTAAAGCATTTGGTGTTTCTGGAGAGAGAAAAACCAGTAGAGTACTAGACAGGAAAAAAGCCATGGAAAAATAAATTGAACATAATTTGAGCTATAATTAAAGGTCTTCAGAAAAAGTCAAACTGCCAAGCTGGAAACAAAAATGTGCATCTCGAAATAAAGTACCTTTATGGAAGGATGTGCTTCTATAAAGGGTTACAGTGTAGGGTTGGGGGTTACAGTAGTGATGGGGTTACAATGTAGGACTGCTCTTCTGGACATCTTAGCTCTAAATCTGCTCTGGGCTTCCTGGGTGATACCAGACCAGAAAATTAACCCTTATTRGCCTTGATGGTCCATATGTAAAATTTGGTGGTATTGTGAGATTTGGTATTTCATAGTCCTTGACAGCACAAGGAAATGATAGAAGTTACTTTAATAGAAGCAGCTGTGCCATTGCAGTGATGGCAGCTTTTTGTTTACGATACTAAAAAGAGTTTATATCCTTTCAAGAATGGGAAGCATTGTGAAACAGTGTATAACTGCATCCCTGGGGAATCAGTTTGTTTTTAGCATAGTGTAACCTGCAGCTCTCTGCTTGAGAATGAGTTAAAAGGTGAAGTGACAGAGTGCTTCATAGAGCGACCTTGTGCTCTTCCTGCTGATGCTGTCCATGCACGTTGCACAGATTTTGAAAGCAGCAGATTTTGTTGCAAACAATCCACTTGCTAGTTAGAAGCCAAACTGAAACCAAAGTTTCAGCTCCGAGCTGAGCTGTCTGTGGTCTGCATGGGGGAAGATTTCACATCTGTGAGGGTGCGTCTGCTGTGGTGCACAAGAAGCTGTGATCAGTGGGAGATAGGGCACTTCTGGCTGCTGCCTAGAAGATCCACGTGTGCAGTTTTAAGCTACTAAATAAGCATTGCAACCTACCAAAGCTTACATTTGTGATATGGTTAGAGCTGGTGTTGTACAGGTGGTGAGTTCCATCATTCTTAAACCCATATGAATAAATTCAAAGATTTTTATCTTTTAAAGGTGATCCGCAACTCCTTAAACTCTCTTTTATGTTCACAGTTTAATACTTCGGCCACTGACAACATTACCAATTTGAACCAGGACACCTGGATTTTGTAAAACTAATGAAAAGTCTATAATGTGCTGCAACTTCCTTCTGCAGTACCAATCAAAATAAATCAAAGATATTCTCTTCTGTTTTTACTACTGGTGTCAAAACTGTCTCCAAATCAGTATGGAAATGTGCTAAGAGGAAAACTAAGATGTGGATTTCAGTGGCATCTTGGTTGAATCTTTTTGTAGCTACATTAGCAAAAATGCACATTCCTTGGTGGTTGTTGTGTGTTTGAATGGCCAGTACAAACAACATTTTCAGAGGTGTCAAAGTAGGAGATAGTTGTTAGTAGAGTTTCAGGACTCTCTTAATTCACTAAGCATATTCTTTGTACATATTTCTGCAGATCAGTTAGAATAGTCTTCTGTGCTTAAAAATTCACCTACCAATTTCACAACCTAGAAGCAATCTTGCAACATGGTATTTGTCCTAATTGGGACACATGCTGTGGTTTAAAATAGTCAGGCTGTTAGGTCCATTTACTGTAACATTTCCATGGTAATCTGAATTTTGGGCCACTGGTGGCAGTTCTGTCCCCTCTCCAATGCTCATTGTGATTGCCATATACATTTCCCAAACTTACCATTCACTTTCATTGTTAGCTCTGTTTGTTACCAGAGGAAACCACCAGATTTCCACCATCGCCATCCACATGTCCATCACTGAGGACAGTGTAGCTTGTGGATAAGCAACAAAGAACTGGGGAGCAGAAACACTTTAAAAATAAAATAAAAAAAAAAAGTAACAACCAAAGAAACCCTGTGTGCTGGAAAGAGAAGATTGRTTGAGTTGCAGCAGAAGTAATGAAGTGTGAAATGTGCTATTCCCAACCAGTACGCCATGCTGCTTTAATTTACAGAATATATAATTATGTAACATTAACATTCTGGTACATCAGTCTTGACAAAAATTGAAATGAAAACAGAAAAATGCATGAATCTATTTTTAAGACAATTACTGTAATAACAGTGGATAAGAATACAAACTTAAATCCTGATTTTAAGATTATGTCTTTAAGATTCTTTGATTTTGTGCCCTGGTAAATATTTGCATACTGATGCAAAACAGTTTAGTAAACCTTTACTGAACACTTGTGGAAGTCCATCCAACATACGTCGAACCATCCTCCCCCGAAGAAGATGTGTTTTAAAAATCAGATTAACTTTCATCTTTCTAGTGCTTGATAATGATTTATACGAAGCCCATAAACAACCTAGAGGATGCGGAATGCATATGCACAGTCTGGTTGGGTCAAGAGATGACCTTTCTGAGTTCCTGTCTCCAGAGGAAGGAGCATTGTTTAGTCACTGAGATGCTAACAGGGCAGTGCTGAGAGACAAATTAATTTTGGTAGCTTCATGCAGAAAAAAAAGCCCCTCTGAAACTTAATGACCTTCTGTAGGGGAAAAAGGCTTTAGGCATGAAGATACAAGCAGAAATCAACAAGGCTGTCATCTGGGAGAGAATACAGAAAAAGAAACAACAAGGAATACACTGTATGTTCTAGTTAACTAAAAGTTATTATTTTGACATAGAGGCACAGTTGACAGAGTAGGTAAGGTACAAAAACACCACTGTATTTAAAACACAGCTCTTGATCCTTCACAAGGAACGAAACAAGATTTTTATTAATGAATGCCCAATGTCTAGATGTGTTGCATGCACATCATCAAAGGCATTGAATCAATGCAGCACTAAATTCTCAGAATCGTGAAATAGTATATTAGATGCAGAAGGAACCTGAGGAGCATAGTTGGAGGTTGTACTAAATTTGGGGAAGAGGGATACATTTCTGGCAGGAACAACAAGAAACTCCTGTTATTGAGATTATTTTGAGGCAGATAGCCAGACTTTTATGGTTTTGTGGGTATAATACTCAAAGAGGTGGACTGTTTAGAACAACTGTTCTAAAACTGCTTAGAATATTTTTTAAAAACTGTAGAATATTTTTATGAAGAGATAGTTTTCTTACATGTACAGATTATGCCAGCGCTCATACAGGAGGGGATGGCAGCATGGATGGGGATGTTTCTTAGGAAAAAACGTCTGGAAAGCAGATGTCCAAATTTCCTGGACCATGTAGTCTATCTCTTTGCACTGAAACAAAATCAGTGCATAGAATTTGTAGTCTTATCTGGAAAATGGATAGAGTTATTTTTAGTTGGCAATATTAATGGTTTGACAGCATATCACAAATGTCAATTATACAATGACCTGTTATAATACTAAGTGGACATACCATGTAGCAACCATACAGTTGTTGAAGGACATGATAATGGGATGGTAACTTACTCAAATTAATTTGTATGTCACCAAAATCTGGCCACGCACTTTGGTGGTGGCCAAGAGAAGTTTGCTTTTACAGCAACCACAGTGCTGCAGATGTTCAAGAATACGAGCCTGTGTACTGATTCTGAGTATTTGTTTCAGTGACATTGTTTCTGTACTACTGGAGGGACTCTGGTATTGGAAGCAGTCTTAATGCAGAGACTGGGATATTGTGCCAAAGCCATGACTCAGAGAATGAATTGCTGTGGGACTTCTCTAGCTGGTATTCCACATTAGACAGGTGATGCTGGTCTCGCTGAAACTCCCACTGTGCAAAAGGCTGACAAATGCTTTGGACTGACACAACAATAATACCAACTTTTTATGATACATGTAGCAGAGGGATTCAACGTATGCCTGAACTAGCTGAAGTCTTTCTGTGTTCTATTTAAGGAATATTGGCAAAACGGGCCACATTATCGCTCAAGTGATTAATATGTAACCTATAAAAGGACCTGGACAAAAAGAATAAATAAAGGAAAAACTCTAAACCAAACCTATTTTCTGCTCCTATGCTCCTACTGCTGGTTATGCAGAAGCAGTAAACAAGCCCTATTCCCAAAGCTGTGCTGACAGCACTGATGATGGTGGTGCACAAATTAGGAGGTAAACAAAAAGCCGTGTTAATTTCAAGCTCCATTAGAAACAYAGGCGGTAAAAAAAAATCAATGTCTCCCAAACAGAAAAGGTCAAAATTGGTGGGGAAAGAAAGTTGGATTTCTGGTAGGTGTAAGACTTTATTTTTATTATTATTATTATTATTATTATTATTTATTTTAAATTGTATGTAAGCAAGAAGAAACCACTGGTCAGTGTCACATTAGTGACTAAAACACTGAAAATAAACAACTAGCAAAAATTTTTATTTTAGAAAAATATACTTATCTTTGGCTCAGGTTGAAATTCTTGTATTTAAAGGCTGGTTTCTATTTTAAATCTTGCCTGTAGGTTCTGTGGATAGTCAGTTACATTTATAATCTTGGCATGACACATTTGAGGGATCATTCTCTTGAAAAGTGTAATCATCAGATTTCACTGTTTTCTCTTGGCATAGTATATTCTTGGATTCAAATCCTTGGGGCCTGTTAGTTTAAATTTTAGGTTTTGTTGTGCATCCAGATTAAGTCTGGAAATACATGTGTGTCATTTTGTTATCAAGTTGTCTAGCAGAGGATGACAGGAAGAACAAATACTGCTTTGTATGTTTTTGTTTTATGGTAGTGTGTCACCTTCAACTCCACTCACATTAAATGTTTATCAGTTCATGTGATCTTTGCTTTGCATATTAAACTAAGTTTCATACGGCCATGTTAAATTATGTATGGAGATGGAGTTCTGGGGTATGGTGTTGGGAACCATTTCTTCAAACATAAATGCATATGCAAGGACCTTGGAATATAAACACAACAGAATTTGACCTTTCAGAGCCAAGTTATACACTAARTATTTGAGGAACTGGTCATCTTACTGTGGCCACAGATTTTCTGAAAATTATTATTCTTACACTTATTACTGTAAGTGCTTAACTGCTGTAGTTATACATATTTAGCATAACCTCTTTTGATCAAGAGCAATGTTGTGAACAAGGTTGCTAATGCTTCATTGTTCTGTAGCACCAGCTAGTCACAGCATTTTACTAACACGAGTATTTGTCCTGTGTAGTGGGCAATATTCCCCTCTACAGAATAGGACTGAGATGCAGGGAGTTCAAAGACCCTGGTTTATGTACAAAAATGTATTTGTGTGATTTTTAGATTGGTTTTAAACCATCTTCCACAAAAGTACAGTCAATATTTTTGTAGCAGAGTCAGGATCTCTGTGGTAGAGAGCACAGATAAGATCCCAGCTCAACACATTTCCTTCCAGACAGCTACATCTCCTCGTTGTCTTTTCATCTCATCCTTAAGACACATCTTGCTCTTCTAATTGTCATTCCCTTCAGTGAACATTAGCATACTTGTTAAATTGGCCATTTGTGTCCCAGAAATCCCCTGCCTGTCCTGTGACTCACTCAGACCTGCATTTTGCACACCCTAGGGAAGCATGGAACAAGTTATCTCAGTACTTTCAGCTCCAGGTCCTAAAACTGTTGAGCATCAAATTCAGTCCTCCCTTATTGCTTCATTAACTGTCATTGTCGGGTGAAAAAAAGCGGCTTTTAAAGAGGATGAAGTCTTAAAGGATGTGTTCTCTCCTATGGATTGTTTCAACATCTTTGGGTTTTTTTGTTTTTACAAGTTACCACGTGCCTTCCTCCCTGGCTGTGCTGTCCTGCCAACTTTACCTGCTTGCCTCATGTATCTTAACATAAGCACCACCAAAAGAGACTTACTCTATCTGGCAGTGTTGTAATTAAGGCATGAAGGTAGCATATAGAAGTCAGTTTGCCCATCCATAGTTGCAGTGGGAGTATATTGCTAACAGCAGTCAAATCTCGTTTGGCCAGGAAAGGAAGCAGTAGTGATTTGAGGCTGTGTAGAAAGCTGATATGTTCAGTACCAGCTTTCAAAAGTTGCCCTGATCTGTTTACTTTTGTGTTCATTTTAGCTGCCCAAGTTAACAATCGCCCATTTGGAGAACATGGCATTTGTATTTGTTTCAGAAAATGATGCATTTGTTTTTCTAGAAGAAACAGTGTTGTGTTCCAACAAAACTTTAGTTATATGCAGCCTGCCATCCACATGTCTGAGGCCAAATACTGCCCCTTGAAATCATCAGAAGCTAATGTCAGTGAGTCCTGGGGTTGGCTGGCTGGTTTTTGTGTCTGTTTGAAAATAAATCAACATGTGATTTATGAAATCTTTTGTGCAACTAGTCTTCATGCCACCTAAGTAGTAATGACTTGAAGCTTGAGGGCAAAGTGCTCACTGTTTACTACTACAGTAATTCTTTCACAAGGCTTTCCTCTCTTGCAGSACAATTAATTTTACATTTCATTTACTGACATTGGCATGCACTTAGCTTTATAATATTAGTTAAAATTGRTTTATTATGTCAGTTTTATTCTTAGCACACTGAAAGCAGGGGAATAATTGATGTGTGCTATTGTACAATTTAGGGCTTGTGGTGGACTTGGAGAGATGAGGATGTGCCATTCCTGCTTCAACTGACCTAGAGGGAATAACTCTTCTCTTTAACATTTCATTGTAATATTTCTGATGATACCTCAAAATGTCAGCTTGTTCCTCATAGCTTAAGTTAAGGTCCCAAAATAACTTCTGGTGTACCTCAGTAGTTTAAAAATTAAGTCTCAGAAATATACACCAATAACATTTTAATCTGAAAGGCAGTTGAAGTTCTGTATATCATTTATTTTGATTTAGTTCTTTTTTTCAGTTTGAAGTTGTCTCTTAGAACTTAAGTTATAAGTTGTTTCCTGTATGTTAATACCAACAAATTGGCTTTATGGGCCGTCACAGGGTACTCTGCTGGTCAAGCTAAAAAGCTTTACCAGATTGGGTGTTGTATTCTAATGAAGTCTTAGTAACTTTCCAGGATGAAAGGGAGCTAAGACATATTTGGTCTGGAGTTTTCTTGCTTGATTTGCACAATAGTGCTTTGGTTCTAAAATGCCTGTTTTTCTAATTAAAGTAATTTTAGCTTTTCTATGAATAAATTAATGCATTAGGAGGTCAGTCAAGTACTGATTAAAATCTGGTTTGGGGCTCACACTGATTTCTACAACCTTCCTTAGTTCTTGGCCAGGAAAAAGGGACATTCATAAATGTTTCTATCAGGAGTGATGTTTCATCAGGAGTTTGAAGGAGGAAGAACGCTCTGAGACATCTCCACGTGAATGGCATCCTACTTGAGTTGCCTTCAGGGAAAATAATGTGTGTGGATCATAAGGTTGGCCGTGTCTTTGGAGTTTATGGAACATTTGCCACTGTGTGTGCTTTTCCCTACAAGATAAAGCAACCACTGGAAAGCACTGAAACTCAGTGTATTAGAATGCACAACACACAGAGCTCAAAGAACAGCAAGACCTTCATCAGCTGAACAAGGTGGCCCACGTGCTGACCTGACCTTACTTGCACTTCTTCTGTTAGAAGAGCAGGTTATTTGCCAGTCATTCTGAACTCTCACTATGAAATACAGTTTTTCTGCTGTGCTTGTATCTAAAAGCTATCTACTTTTATTGCTGTCCCCATCTGAAATATTTCAGGCTAATGAAACAATATGATTGTTTTTATCTCCAAAGTACTTCGTTTCTACTGACAAATGTCATACAGAAGAACTCAAATCTAAATCTGAGTGGTTATCTCTGCTAAGCTGCTTTTAAAAAATGAATTAGCTTAGTAAAGAGCTGGCAAATACATGCCAAATGTTTTGTAAGGATCGCTGATGGTGAAGTTTTGTTAAACTGTGCTTTTTCCAAGCATGTACAAAAATAGCGACTTTGGAAATCATGAAGCTGAGTCTTTTTCACAACTGACGCTATTATGAGACTGCAGGTAGCATTCTTTTTCTCCCTTTTCCCCTATGAAAGTTGAACATCATCTCAGAAGTGTGAGAAGGAAGTAAGTTTGATGCTTAATGTGGCTGCTCAAGAAATAGGTACTATTTCCTGTTTTAAACATTAGCCAGTAATTAGGATTGGCAGCACTGAGTCTCATTCTGTTGTCATTAATGARATTATTAAAAAAGATATGATACAGTCTTTTCCTCCTGTTACRCATGTAACTGAAATAAGTGAAGACTTAAAATATTTCGAGGCCAGTGTTATAGTCTTTATGAACCAGCTTCTGTAATGCCTGTCAGCACAAGCAAAGTGAACTTCTGCAGTCTTTGGGAAACTATCCCCCACAGCCATTGGGAATCCTTTTAAGGCCTGACTCTTGTGTACATATTAAAACTAAAATGCTTCTCTTTTGTTCCAGCCGTTCTTAGACTCCCTGTCTCCCTAGCAGCTTTATGGACTACTGAGGTCATTCTCCAAGCAGCTTTATGGACTAGTGAGGTCATCCACCATTGCTACAATTCCATTTCTCACCACCCATGTCTAAATGTTGGTATCACCTATGCTCTTCCTTGGCAAGAACTCCCTACCACAAAGTCACTCTGTGCTCTCCTCAGATCCCACCTGATGACTTTATCTTGCTGGTTGAAAGTTTGCCAGCATTTGAGCTACTGAAGCTGCAGATGACTTGCTGCCTTGCCGACCAGTGGCTCACTGTTTCCTCCTGTCTCTGCGTCTGCTGTTTGTCTTGTCTTTGGGTACGTCTGTACTGCCTTCTGCAATATGTCATGGAGAAAGATAAGCCAGCCAGGGAGCTCAGAGGAGTCTACCTGAGGAAGAAAAAGCTTTGTGCTCTGCTATTGTAGCTCTTTTCCACGAGCCAGCTCGTTTAAACTTGCATCACTCTACTGTACATTACACTCTTGTGCACAGACTGTTTTGCATTGGGAATGCACTTGACATAAGGAGTAGGGGAATGTTTCCATTATTAATAGATAAATATGTTGTGGAATTCACCACTTCCCTGGGGAGATTATTCCAACAGCTGATTGTTCTCACTGTGATATATTTTCTTCTTGTGTCCAGTTGGAATGTCCCTAGGAGTAACATGTTTTCATTACTACTTCCCTTTTCCCTGTGACTCCTGGTAAAAAGGTAGTCTCCATCTTCTTTATAGCCACCCTTTAAATATTGAGACACAGTGATAAGGTCTTCCCTAAGCCTTCTTTTCTCAAGACTGAACAAACACAATTATCTCAGCCTTTCCTTTTTTGTGGCCCTTCTCTGGACTGTCTCCAGCCCGTCCATATCTTTTTTGTATAGCAGGGACTGAAAGTGAAAGCACTCTTCCAGGTGTGGCCGAAAGGCACTGAGTAGGGCAGGATAGTGACTTCTTTATCTCTGCTGGGGATGCATGTGTTGATGCAAGCCAGCATTCTGTGGTCTTTCTTTGCCATAGCAGCACACTGTTCTCTCATATTGAGCTTGTTGTCCACTGGGACCCCCAGCTCCTTTCCACAGAGCTGCTCCCCAGACAGACCTGTCCTTGTTTAACTTCATAAAGTTCTTGTTAGCCCACTATTCCTACCTATCCAGTCTTCCCGCAGGGTGGCTCTCCATTTCAAGTTGTCCACTTTCCCAATCAGTTTGGTATCATCAACAAACTTAATCGGGGTGCACTTTATCCCATCATCCAGATCTCTTATGAAGATATTAAACATTGAAATGCCCTTGTTTTTTCACTGGTGTGCTTTTTGTGCCTCATCTGATTTGTCTTACCAGTCTTCAAGACACACACAGTGTATTGTAAGTGCAAGCTCCTCGCCACTCTTGCATGTCTTGCAATAATAGTTATTAAGAGTATGATGTAAGAATTTTAATTTCTTTTCTGATGTTGCTGCCCAAAGACCATTACAGGATGATCTCTTAAGGAAACTGCTGGTTTGGCATTTCCCTGTCCCTTGAGTGTTACGATAAATGCATTATTTTAGGGAACATTTCTATTTTTTTCTCGCTGATGCTGTGCACATTCGAYCTAAGAAATTCCAAACTTCTCTGCAATGTTGGTTTTCCTTATTAGCTGGCTAGAAAAGCGAGGGGGAGGGATAGAATACAAAAACTTGGCATTTAAACATATTTTCCAGCTCTTTTAGCTATTGTTTTGTATTGCTGTTGTACTTGCCACCCCCTGGTGAGAATGGCTGCATATGCATAGTAGAAGACAGTGTCTGTCCTGCAGAGCTTACCTACTAACCAAGGCAAATGGTAGGAAGTGTCACCTGAGGGTTCTTCTGTGGAGGTTGAGGCATAGAGGCACCAAACCAAAGCCTTTAGGTGCTGAGACCAGAACAGAATGGCAGCTCACGGTTCCTCCAACCTCTGTTCCTGAGGAAAAATCCTCCTCTTGATGGTTTTCAAAACCCCATCAGCGAAACCAATTCTCTGAGAGTCCATATGGGCAAAAGCAAAAGCAGTGCCGAGCCCAGTGGCTCCCTTCCTACCTCTGTGCCACTTGCAGAGCACTAATGAGACCTGCCAGCCTTTTTCATCCAACCTATCCACTGAAGACTGGAGGAAGATGTGATTTATTAGCTAGGACCAGGATGGATACCATCATAAATCTCCTCTAGACAGCAACAATTAAAGTTGCCAGGGCTCCCTGCATTGCCACATGGAGTCCACGCAACTCTGACCAGATTTGACTGGCTTATTTTGCTAAATGAGGGTGTTGAAATGACCGTCTGGATTTTATTAATAAGTGTATAAATCTGAACTATAAGGRGAAAGAAGATGAACTGGTGCTAGTATATCTGTGACATATACTTAATAATAAAACTTAAACTCTTATACAGCCTGATACAAATTACTTGCTCTACTGCGCCAGTTCTGCCACAGCTACACATTTCATTTTTGTGATATGCTCTGCGACTGCTCCACTAGTAAGTGCTGAGAAGGGAGAGAAATAGATAGATAGATGCATCTGGTATTTATAGAGGACTGTTTTAATGGTGCTAAAAAACTGATGTGCTCAGCGTTCCTTGCAGCTGCAGTTGTGTTCATGTCAGTAATCCTATCAGGAGGGTTGCTGGTTTTCAGAGTAATTAGAACCCTGAAGCAAATAAACAGCAGATGAATTCTCTTCTTTTGAAGTTATCTTCTTTTTTCCCCTCTTTTAAATAGCCCTTCTCTGGTATAATTATGTACCAGTCATTATAACATTAAAAATAATTTTAAGTGAATGAATGCTATTTTTATTGTTGTTGTTCATTGTTAATTATTATGAACTAATTGTAATTAGGATAGTCTTCTAAAAATCTCATTTCATTGGAGAATGGCTACTGACTTAAATTGCTTCTCCCCTTGATCCCAGGGGGAGGCAGGAGCTCCAAGTTGGGTTCATCTAAGCTGCGCTGGTGGCTTATAGCACACATGGGTGGAACACAAGTTGTTGCTCAAAGCCTTTTTGATAAACTTCTACCCTTCTAGTGCTTAAGCCATAGGTTAAGTATAAATTCAGAACACTGTTGCTTGCCACCAGGGAAGTGATGACGGAGATGCTGCATGGTAATACAGGAATGTAATAGCCTTCCTATCTGGCTTTTTGTGACTTTGTTTGGAATAATACATTGCGCCCCGAGCACTCGTTCCTGAAAAGATACTGGCAGGAGTTCAGAGGACACTAACAACCCGTGCTGTTGTCTAGGGAGGGTTTGACTCTAAACGGTAGTATCTTCACCATTTATCTGGGTTATTAATTTTGCAACATTTGTGGCTTTAGTCAGATGTTTTCGATTTGTGCTCACGTATGCTGAGTTACGGTGTACAGGCACTGGGTCATCGTTGTGTAAACTCTGTAGTCTGGTTTGCATTTTTTTGGCTCTTGTATTCAAACTGGTTTCAAGATTAAAAAATAGAATAATAAGGATCGGTTACAGCTGCATAAGCAAGTATATATTAATTGATGTTTCCTGGTAATGAGGTATGAGAATGAAAAGCCCACCCCACCTCTTAGATCCCAGCTTGAGTTTTTAAGATTGGCTGTTAGAAGAAAAATGTCTTTGTACTCACAAATTGCGCACATTCAGCCCAGAGTTACTAGCACATAATAAACAGGGAAACATCTAGTGACGCTTTCTTTAATGGACTCATTCTTTAGACTAGAACCACAGCTTTTATAAATCAGATTCTTAAAATGCCTTTTATAATGTCGTTTCTTAAACAGCCTTAGCTTCTGTTGTCCTGTGATGGCAATTCTCTCCTACCGAGAGGACCTAGACAGCACAGCACTCTGGCTGTAACCTGGCATGTTCGCAGAAAACCTGAGAAAGATGATGTAGATATACTAAAGCTTCAGGGGGTTCAAGTATTTCTGAAATTCAGTTCAAAATGGAGTTCAGGAGATGTTTCTATAGCATTGGCTGTGCTCAGGACTTCCCTCCTTTCCTCACCCTTCCTGCAGTTATTTTTGAGTGAGAGAGATTTATAGCAACAGAGCAAATTGCCATGTTAAATCTGAGCTCAACTTTCAAATCAGTCATCACTGAGCAGGACCGTATATACCCAAATACATAGGGGAAAGATAAGCCAAATCTGCTAATGCTTCAAGTCAATGCATCTGTGATAGAGCTCATAAAATTCTCTAAGGAGAATTATGATGTTGAGAGTTATGACTACTTTATGCTTGAATGAGAGCCTCCCCTTGTAAGTTTGAGGGACACAACCTCCTACACAGTGACTTCATTTTTTAGGGTGATTTATCGTAATTTTCCTCAGTGTTTCCATGAGTTGGAGCTCATGTATGCTGAATTATAGTGTATAGACCTTGGGTCATCTTTTTTTGAACCCTTTATTTTATCATGCCTTTTTTACCTCTTGGCTTTGAAAGGCATTGCCTGAGGAAAGAGTGTAGTTTTGTGCTTGTGATGCTTCTCAGAGGCTATTTAGATAATGTTTTCTTGACAAAGAGGTGCTTATGGGGTTTTTTTGCTAAGTCTTTTTATTCCAATTGTGATAAATTTTTGATGTATAACAGTGAAAATAAACCCCCCATAATTTCTTTTGAAATGAGCATAGCAGTGTGCCATCCAACTGCCTCATGCTGTCAGAAAAACCCTTAACACCGACTGTTGCACACACTTCTGCTGATCCAGGAGTTTCTAAGCAAGGAAGGCAAGACATGCTTCACGGATGTGTATCAGTCCCAAAAGGAAGAGGGAATACATTTAGAGGAGAAAATTTTCTTTCAATGAAAAATTGAAATTACTGCAGAAAGTCTTAAAATCTTGTGGTGGTCTGCCAGGCAGCAAATCCCAGAAAGATATCTGATCACAAATGGCACTATATGTCTGGTACAGGCTTCTGACTGATATTTCAGTCAGCTAGATAGAAGTGAAGATAGAAGTGAAGCAGAGGTAAGGAATCTAATAATTCAAAAAACACATGCTCACACAACATTATCTCTCTTCTGAGAGAAAATGAACATAGCAGTTCACTTAGACTCATGGCAGGCACGAGTAACTAGTTTCCTAGTTAAGAGAAAAGTTAACAACCTAGAAAAATATGCTCTTAATTCATTTTTACTCTTAAGAACACATGAAAATTTGAACAATTCAGATGCAATTAATGGGACAAGAAAATAATTTTAAAAATAAAAGCCAAACTCTGATACTGTGCTCCTTGCAATTATTTTCTAATGCTAAATAAACACACTGGTGAGAAAATTGTAATTTGTAATTATTGCACAGTACTAAAAAGAGCAGTGTGATAGCCATTGCCAGGTAAGCCCTCAATGAATAAAACAATTCTTTATTGCATTATGCAATGCTGCATTCTGACAGTGACTTTCAGTGGTGATGTAGGTTCAGTAAAAGACCATGTTGCCAACCTGTTCCGTATTGGGTTTTGGAAGATGGAGAAAGGAGAGGGGAGGGATAGCAATGTCTATCASAGAGAAAAAAGGCAGTGAAATGTGACCCTCTTTTAATTAAAGGGTCCTGGAAAGTAATTTCCCCCTTTAACTTGTGATAATATGGTTTTGGCAGGAAGAGTAATGTGAACAAAACACTCTTCTTTATAAGCAAAATCAAGGAGGGCAGGCAAATTGTATTCAGTAGCAATTTGCTGGGGAATTTGTCATTTGTTTTTGAAGAGTGCTTGGAAACGGACAGCAGGAGTGGGGTGTTTTGCTTGTGCTTTGTGAATGGCAGCCGCAGTGGGGTTTGAAAAGCTTTTAGAGGAGTCAGGGGATATTTTCCCATGGGAAATTATAGAAAATACCTGTCAGTTTTAATGGCAACTAATCATTCCAAAAGGAGACTAATGTGCTCTTTGGAAGTATATTTTATCAGCTCTAAGTCCTCTTTGTGGTAACATAAAATAGGGTAAATATAGTCAAGGCAGTGAAATCTTATAAGCATCTCTTCAGCTTGGGGAATTTAAAGAAAGAGCTACACAGGTTCCCTCTGGATTTTTGAACAGGGTGTAAATAAATATAAAAATTGTCTTTTTTTCCCCCTATTTTGATAATGTCTGATGCATCTCTTCCTTATTTTCTGCCCATTTATGACCAGACTGAATCAATATGCTTTGTTTCCATTTCCCAGCCTAACAGTGCTTTCCTTGTGAAAGGACCTGTTAAAGACATATGGCCAGAAGAGGTGGGGGCACCTTCTTTTCCCCCACTGGTTGGTTATACTTTGGTCTGTATCCTTAGAGGTTTTAGAGAAGTGCACCATTCTTTTATATGGGATATAAGAAAATATACAGCTGATGTAATTTAATTAGTATATCATGTCTCTCATTATAGGGTCTGCCCTAGGAGGGTTTCTTTATAAAGGTGAAATGCAGCATCCTGTTGAGCAGAGAGGCTGAATGACCCTGAAGTGGGTCTGCAATTAGTGAGCAATAGACAGGAGAAATTGTTCTGCRTTTGACACACAATGCAGTGTTTTCCAGCCAGAAGAGACACATGCACAGTGCTAGGGAACAGCTGACAGCAAGCCTTTCTGGAAGAACAAGCTGTAACACAGCAAAACTTAATCAGTGCTGTCCTCCCTCTTTCCTGCTCTGTATGTCTTTATTTCTGCCTTGTGCATCTGCTGCTTCTATTGAAGACATTATTTTAGACATTAATGTCTAAACCAGGAATCCTACAGAGGAGTCTTGCAGTGTGATGGGTTTAGGTTGAGGCAGTAGGCTTTAGGAAATGGCCAGAGGTTAGAGAGGCACTAGTTGTTGTTACTGACAAATCTGTTAAAACCAGAGGGAAGTGGAAATGTAGAGACATGAAGAAAGGCTAAGTGCTCATACCAGATTTTACTATCATGATGATAATTGTAGGGTTATGTTCAAATAGACTGCCTTGAAATAAGTGGCAGCAGAGTCCTTTCATTTGATCTGCAGATCCATTTTGGCCCATTTTCTTGAGTAATCTCATCGTTAAAAGAAAAATAAAATAAAAACGTCCTGCTCTTAATGTAGCCATTCTAAAGCAGGTGAGTGACTGTCATTGTGCTTGTCCTGCAGCCAGGTCAGAGAAGCAGCACACACTCACATGTGAAAAGCAGGGCAGATGAAGGCTGGTTCTGACAGTCACTGTAATAAACCACATCATCTTTCTGAGCCATAGCTCCAACAATAATTAAGCAGTGGATGCGTCCCACAGTAATACCAGCTGGGTTTTCTCTTAGACTCTAGACAGATTTTCACTGCGGAATTAGCTTGAGATGCTCTTCTCTAGCCTAGCGCAAGTGAGGGTGGCCCCTGTGCAGTCAAAACCTGAGCTGCTTGTGTCCATGTTCTGACTTCTGGGGTCACACAAAAGCATTCTTCATGCTACTGTAAATACTCAGATAATCCCGATGGGAAGGTTGCATGTGTCACAAGATGATGGTAGGGATTGTGTTACATTTTTAGGGACTGCTGCAGTTCCAGAAGTCTCCAGTGGCTGCCCTTTGGTTTCCAGAGGACACTCAGTCACACTGCCAGGCTGAACTGTGGAACAGACGCTAAGGTAGAGGTTGATGTCCTTTTACAGAGATTCTCCCTCTCCCCAGCCCTCCAAATGTGCTTAGTCTGGCAGTGAGTTGGCTGTGTATTTGGTGGAGTGCGAACCAACCCTGAAGAACTTCTTCAGGCAACAGTTGCTTCTGCTTTCACTGCTGCCCTGAGCCTGATGATCCCACTGTGAATCTTTAATACTGATCCACAGTACTCAGGGTTGTTTGGGTTTTTTCTTCTGTTGCATCAAGACATATTCTTACCCTCCTTCCCTTCCAAGGGAAAAGAGGACAGGCATCAGCAATCCCCTCTGAACCTTMTTCCCGTTTGTTGCCTCTTTCACGCTACTACAACAGCTGGACTTCTGGCCWGGTGCCTTTGACTTACTAGTCACCTGACCATCTGAAGCTGCTACCTGATTCTGAGTCAGYATTACCACGTCCATCAGCTGGCATCTCCCACAGTTTTTCCACGTTTAAGGATGTTTGGCTTGCATCTGTTTTTGTGAAAGGTGTTTCTGTTCTGCCTTCTATTCATATTTGAAATGACTGCTTCTCTTCACAAGTCCGCTGGTTCCTTTGACATGGGCAGAGGCATTTCTGGCCATCTACCAGAAATACCAGAGGTACAGGGTGTCTTCTCCACCTGAACGTCATCTTGCATATTCTAAAATTTAATAGCAGGTCTTCCTTTATTATTATTATTATTATTATTATTATTATTATTATTATTATTATTATTATTATTTAGTTTATTTAGTTTATTTTATGAGCCTCATTACACCTAATTTCTTCAGGTTTTTGTGAGCCACCATATGGCATCAATGGAAACCTGGTGAAAATGTATTTATTATCTCACAAAACATATATAGAGATGTCAAATGCATAATTGAATTAAAAGAAGTAATTCTCTTCATTCTCTTTAAGATATAGTCTTACCAATTAGTCACTGGGAGCTCCTGGACCAAGTCTTATCAACTGTCTGGCAGGGGATGTCTTGAAGGTACATGTCAAGAGTCAGGATGAGGTATAAAGGAAGTATATTAGCAGTGCTAATCTAGGTATCACAAGTAGTGCTAATAAAGGAAGTGCTAATCAGGTATCACAAACTGATTCTGAATTCTTGAAGACCTTGAGTGAAATACTTCATTCTTATCTCTCTTGGCCCAGAGGAGTAATTGAGGCACGGTGGAGAACTGTTACTTTGGTGCTGGAAGTGTGCAGCTGTGGCATAGTACAGCCTGGGGTTTTCCCACGAAGCTTGCAGTATACATCTGGAGTTGGGAGACAAGAAACTCCTTTTAATCCACCGATTCAGATAGGCTTCCAGAGGGCAGTTCAAATTTGAAGCAATATTCTTTCTCCATTAAAGTAATCAGGTTCTAAATTTATTAAGTAATTTATTTAAACGCTTTCAGTTTGGTGGGATGAAGCCAGCCTGTGAGGTCTGTCTCTGCAGCCTGTCTGAATTTGCTTGGATGAGAATTTGTCTTCCAGCGAGTGAAGAGTTATGTGGAGAAGACAGGCAGAGCTCTCTTTAGAAGAAGAGATCTTGCTCCACAGCTCTCACTTTATGAAAGTGGTTGGTACCACTGCTCCTTTGCCCAATACTTAGGTCAGTCATTTCTCTGGTTAAACACTCTTCCTAAAAATCAATTGCATCATTCCTTCTCCGTTCATTACATAAGGAAACTAATAGTTTTATTTTTTGTTTCCTTTGCTGTGAATGTTACATACATGCATCTCTGAGGCCAGGCTTGGAGCAGATCTAGTCAGCATCTGCTTTCAAGTGCTGTGCACCTACTGCCATAGACATGTCTATGGTGGCAGCGAGATCCCCATCACAGCTTTCCACCTAACACAACAATAGGAATATTTAGTGGAATGGCTCCATTTTTGAGATGTTTCTGTAGCAGTTTAATGTCATCTGGTGGATGTGCTGCAGTTTGTCTTCCCCAACTTCTTGCAATTTTCTAACTCCTCTTTTGGGACTCATACAGCAGTGTGGAGAACTGATTTAAAGAGTTGGTCTAGGCAGAAAATAGTCACTGTAAAGACTAATGACTACCAAAGCATTAGGGGGTTTGTGTACTGAAACACTTATCATTCACGTTAGCACTCTTTGCATCACGCAAGTAGGTTCTCACCTTCTGCATGCACACAAGCTTGTTCATGTTCCATTTGGAGTATGTGGAACTGTAAGGTTCTTGGTCCACGTTCCCACCTTCCTCTGAGAGACAATACTGCCAAAAGCAGAAGGACCTGTACTTTTTGAAAGATGACATCTTTTGTGTTTGAGCTTTCAGGAATTGCTGCAAAAATTCCAGCTCTGTTTCCAGACCAACCTGCTGCATGTGCAGGGTGTCTGTGTGGGAATGGTGCATGCTGGATTTGGCCTTCTTTGAAAATCTGTGCTGAAATACTTGCTGTTGAACTGAACTAATTTTTGATCTGGTGGATCCGAACTCCATGGTGGAGTTGCACCAGGAGCACTGTCACTTCGGTTTGCTTCTTGAGGGTCCTCTGTATCCTGTTGTTTCTGAGGCAGACAGGGTAGATCAGCTGCAGGTTCTGACTGTGAAGAAACAGGTGTTGTTCTCTTCCCAGAGGAAAGCTGGACAGTTCAGTGGTTCCCTCCATCCACGGAGGGCTCTGTCAGGTGGTGTGCATGAGAAACGGCCAAGTGGGCAGAAGGATTAGTGGGATAACCCTAGGGTAGGTCACCAGACATCACAGACCTCACCTTCATGTGGGCCTCTTATTGTGCTTGGAAGACAAATGGGCCAAAGGTCCTTCTTTATGTATTTACCAATTGTTTGGTGGTGGTAAGTGGACATTCTAGGGAGGGGACTGCTTTCCTGTACCCATCCCCCTTATACCAAAGCTCTCCCCATGACTTTAGTAATGGCTATTCACCCTTAGAAAGTGCCTTTCCTCTTTTGTGATGTTATTTAGCACAGGCTTCAATTAGAAGCAAGCTGGGGGAAAATAGGGGGTGGTTGCCTAGTAACCAATTGCCTTGGGATCTGGAAAGATACAGCAGAATTAAGGGTTAATTTTTGCAGGTGAAAGTAGGAATGTCCAGGGATGTGGGTGGTGGAGGTTTTAAGCTAAAAAGATCTCGGACATGGTTCAGAGAAATAGAGTTCCCACTGGTTCTCTCTCCATATAACAACACAAGATGAATGGTGTTTATTTAGTTAGAATCCACACGGATAGAAATTTAGAGAGAACACAAGATCACTGTTTGAAGGTGTTGCCTTTTGTGTGATATTTACATAATTTGCCACAGTGTTGCAACGTTTTCTATCTCTGCATCTCATTCACAGTTCAAAGCTTGCCTTAAATAAGCAGCTGTACGTGGCCACCTAGCCTACAAAAAAATAGTGACTGCTTTTGTACACGTTCCCTGGGGTAGCCTGTTTCCTGCAAGGTACCCACAGGTGTCAAAAGATCAGTGTTAAATACTTCAAGGTTTATTCTGAGACAGCCAAGGCCTGCAAAGAGCTTCTGGGGGCTTCATACCTCTGAAAATCAAGCAGCAACCATGCTTCTTCAAAACTTCCTGGTCTGCCCTATCAAGTGCATGTTTTGCCTTCTTTAATATATTTTAGGTAGTTTTAGAAAAGGATAAATAGAGAAGAGAGATGGTTTGTGCAACAGTGCATGCTACTCATGAAAATATCTTTGACATATGCTTCTAAACAATCTGGAACCAAAGAGCATGAATCCAGATGTGGAGCTCAGTGACCTTTTGGGATACCTGTGTCCCTATCCCCAGTAGAGAGAACTGCGGCGCAGGAGCCTAGAATGAGGCAAATAAGATGTGAAGATACCTAACTGTGCTTCAGCCTGGACCCTCTTTTCTGGTGTCTTCATGAAGTATGAAACTCCTATGCAGATATGCACACTGATTCCCTGTGAAGGTAATGAGGTATCCTGTGAAATCCATTGGACGTTAACTGGTACATGTAGTCTGTGTACAATATGCACTGGTTGTTCTGTCTGGATATTAGACTCCTCTTTTTCTCACTGATGAAAGCACAGGGTAAAATTAATCCTTTCCACATGCTGCTGTTATTTCTTTGTGCTTATTTGTATTATGACAGCATTTCAGAAGCCCTCCTTGTGGGCCCTCCTCAATGCACTCAGTGCATTATGAGTATGTGCTGCAAAGACTGCAAAAGATTCCGTGCTAACTATGTCAGAAAGCAGCAGGCAAATGCAACAAATACATATGGGAGAAAAATAAGACAGTAGCTCTCTCTTAAAGTAAGCTGTAATCCCAACAAATCTGTCAATTTTTTTGTAGACTAAAGGGAAATGTTTCTAGATTTCTTCTAAGATTTTCCAAGAAGACAGTAAGGTGTGGCCTCACAGGTGTTATGAACAAACTCTGCCCAGAAGTGGGAGCCTCTTAGGAGAAAATCTGATTGTCTGAGAATTTTTTGACTGGGTAGCAGAGGCGGGTGTCTCTGTCAGAGTTAGGATCAATAGCTCGGTAATAAGTAAGAAATGATGGGTAAAGATAGGTTCTTCTCAGAGGGACTTTGAAAGTCTTCAGGCATTTCTGAGTCTGCTGTTGCAAATATGAATCCATTATTATCACAACAAGGAAACAGAAAATAGTCTCCATGGCAGCATTTTGAATGGGCGGAAAGCAGGACCAGGAGAATATGTGAAGTGTTACAACCCATGGTTGCTGGACCCTGTTTCTCAAGATAGCCATGAGCTTGGACAAATTTCCATTTGGAAATGAAAAATATTATAAGGGTAAGAGGGAAATACTGTCAAGACTTAAATATGTTTTTAATCTGTGCAAGATTGCTCAGGTCCTTGGCAGAGCCCTGTTTGAACTGTTACATTTTAAACTGATGACTGGATTGTTGTGCATCAAATTTTATATCCTTTGGGCCACGTACGGGTATCTAAAGACATCCTGAAGCTACAAGTTTCATGTTAGGTGCACCTTGGAGAAAAGGAATGTATGTGTTTGGGATTTTTTCAGTATTTTGTAGTAAAATCCTTTGGAGTATAATTTAAAATACTGTATCCCTTCACTCCTTCTCAGAGAAGGATGTGTGCTGGGCTTTTGTGTGGGCCCCCACTTACACCACAACAGCCCCTCTGTATAGAAGCACTTTCCCGTGGGACAACTGTATTTTGCATTGGGATTTAGCAATGGCAAAGCATTTCCCTGTTTCCCTATTTCCAGTAATTGAGGTTTGTAAGTAATCAGCTTGTTCCTGAGCAAGGAAGCAACTTTGTTGATGATCACACGAGCTTCCGAGCACAAGGTGTGCTCAACGCTGTTTATGCAGGACCTACAGGCAACAAGTTTTTTTAATTAAATTACTTTGACCTAGAATGCAATTTAATTAAACACTATATTAAACAGACTTAAACAAAAAGGCATTTAGTAAACCTCTATGCAAATTTAAAGGTAATTAAAATTTGAAATCTGTTGACTTTACATTATCTCTATAATTGATGCTAAATGTGAACAGATCAAATACACTTTTGTATTATTGTGTTTCTTTTTTTATTTTTTGTCAAGCTAAGATTGCTAATGATTCCTTTGAATTATTTCTATATCTATCTGATCTGTTGGATTCATCATTAGAGTGGGTGTCTTTGGGTTTGGTAGTTACTGGTTGGTTTGGATGCACAAAAGAAGTCTTGCATAATACAGAGTTGACAGGGCACTCATTAGAGAAAATAAGCTAAAGTATTAATTGAAGACAGTAATGAAGAATGTACTTCTAACCAGAAATTTTGATTACTGACTTTCCTAGTTAGGCTGAAAAGAGAGGCTCAAAGAAACCAATAAAATAGAAAAACATCCTCCAAGAGTTTCTAGAATTGGAATTGAACCATCTCCATTAGAGCAGGACTGTATTCAGTCCACTAAGACAGCTGATAACTTAATCCTTGAGACTAAGGTCAAGAAAGCATTGAGCAATACTCATAATTTTCGAGCAAAGAATGACCGGCCGTTACTCTGAGTGATAAATAAGCAGTATGCATACATTGAAAGCCTTTAATAAATGCCTGCAGTTAGGCAATATGGCCCCAAATGTTGAGAAAACTGGTTCTGCTGTTTGAACCCATAGATAAAATGGGTGGTGAAGGGAGTCCCTCTCCACTCAAACCTCACAGGGAGTCAAAAATGAGATGTGATGTGTGGGACCAGTCTGTGTCTGCCTCTGCAAAACCCGAGACTTAAGAAAGCCAACACATTTCTGTACTAGTGACATCTGTTACTACCGCTCCTGCTCTGCAGCAGCTGATGTGACCCAGCTGTGGATCAGCGTTTATGAAGGAGCTGAGGATTATGTGCTCAATATCTTTTCAATACATCCTGCTGCAAATTCCACTGATTTCCAGGGCAACCTCCAGAGAGCAATCCAAATGTTCAGAAAGCTGCCAGCTCTCCCTCTTGTTGTCCTCCGCATTGTCCTCCTCTATTGCTCCCCCGCCTGGCCCCCCCTTACCTTGGGAATTCATCCATCCCCAACCACGTCAAGAAATGATTGTGGTTTTTGCTCTCAGAGTTGCAGTCTGTGTCTCAGAAAATCATAAAATACCCACAGCCAGTTGAACAGACAGGATTTAAGATGACCTGCAGAAATCTGGAGAGAACAGAATATAACCATAGATTACAATTAAACTTCTATTTTCCAAAAGAGAAAACCCATATGAAAACAATGGGCTCTCCCATTTACCCTCCAGCTTACAAAGTAACAGAAATCAGTTCTTATTGTATTGAGTCCTTAAAAAAGATCTGCTTTTCTCAGCATATTTGTAAATTAGTCTGACTTTGAAATCATGGCATGTGGATGGTTTCAGAGGTGAAAAGATGAGCATTATTTGCATAATAAAATCACAAAAGGAGTGAGTATGCAAAATGTAGTTTATTTAAAATTCACCCATCCAACATGCTGGGCACAGGTGCAGAAGATTAATAACAAAAATAGTCACCTACTGCATATAAATTAATGGCAATGTCCAGAACTAAGAGCTTCTTTCCCCACATTTAGAAAAACCTTTGGACAAGGGATATGCAGCGTGATCTGACTGTGATAGATCCTGTTAGAGCAGGGAGGGTGAGGACAGGCAGCCCCATGCTCCCCTGTGCCAGCAGACTTTCTGCAACACCCCGTGGGGCTCTGCGTATGAGCTGCCATGGGCCAGGGGGACTGAACAAGCAGGCAGCAGTGGAAGCAGTGCCTCTGTCAAATGAAGGAATTATAAGCGTCTTAAAGGATCTGCTCTTGTGTTCCAGAGACATATGTTTGTCACTTTTTTCCTTAATCAATGTCTGTGCAGTTGGTTGACACAAAATGGATGACAGGAGGGTATTTGGTAATTCCAGGATCTGGTAAAAATAACTATTTTTTTCTATTACAAGCAAAGGTGACTGTAATGTTTGCAACAATGCCACTATACTTCTGACAAAAACTTGCTGGAGAGATTGGGTTTTATTACAGTTTATGTGTTACATGGTTAGTGATGCGTTACACTTGAAAAACCCAGACAGAGACAGCCGAAGTTCTTCCTGCATGCCCTGTATTTCCTAGGAGATGGTTTCTGAAGCTCTACCCATAGGGACTGTTTGGCCAAGGCACAGGGAAGGATGTTTGAGCTTGGCTCTGAGAAAGAGTAAGTTTGGCTCTTCTCTCCTAACTGTAGACCTTATGATGTGACCTACATCTTGCCTAGTTTAAATGTCTACCTCCAGATGGAACAAGATGAGCGGCACACCAGAAATGTCTGTTGCTCTCTATTGTGGAAGAAGGGAAGGTAGCCATTGACCTCTTGGCTCTTCTGCTCTGTGGAGAGCTGCTCTTGGCTAAATGAAACCTTTCCTAAGGGTATTGAATGGTGGCCTGGAAACGGTCAGTAAATAACTGTTCTCATGGTATTGAAACTGTATCTGTAAGGGGATGTCCTAGCAGGCTTCATAACAGAGGTTAAAGCATCTGAATATCAAAGTGTATGGAAGAACAAAGACTACTGGTAGATTTTAAATGGGTTTATGGTTTTAATATATGATTTGCAAATATTACTGGGTTTATTTCCGCTGAGTTTTTTAAATAAGTCTGTGCCAAAAAGCACACTTGTAAACTCCACAAGCAGCTTGAAATAAACAGAGGTTGTCTATTAATTACTGTTTTGCTTATTTTACTGCTATGTGATCCATTGATAGGAACCTCTCTGCCCAGTAATAATGGTGGTTGTATCCATACTGCATCCATACTGTGGGATCCAGTACTGCTTTCCAGCACTTAGGTCTGGCAATTTCTCAGCTCCACAGTGTGGAAGACTCACATTTCCTTCTTTCAGTAAACCCAAGTGCCTTAGTTTACATTTAGAGAAAGCCCAAGTAGCAGAGCATCACAGGATTCTCCAGTGAGCCCCTCAGGTTGGTCATCAGAGGGGAATAATTATAGAATCATAGTATGGTTTAGGTTGGAAAAGACCTTTAAGGTTGTGTCCTGGTTTGAAGGACAAGTGTCTGTCAAGGAAGGTGGGAAACCTTCCTTGGATAGAGGATGACCCCCCTCCCTCCTCCAAATTACTACACCTTTGAAATTAAGGGGCTCTCAGGCAAAGATGTGGTAAAGAGAATAACAGTTCTTTACTAGGATTATATATCTACATATATATATCAAGACAGATAAACGGTAGCAATAGGAGAACAGACAAACCCTGTAACAGTCCTTTCTCTGTCGTTGGGAGATTCTCTGTTGGGGCAGAGAGGCTGCGGTGACTCCCCCACGGCTGCAGGGGGCGCTGTGGCATGAGCGTGGAGACCTCTCCACGTGGCAATGGCAGCTCGGGTGAGAGGGAGAGGGAGAGGGGAGATCGCTTCTGGTRCGAACTCATGGGGCAGCAGTCCGGCTCAGCACCAACCTCGGCGGCGGGCAGCAAGCAGCGCAGACAGGCAGGGTTGACTGGGGAGCGATGGACCTCGGTATCACCCACCGAGGGGCCAGCAGAAGGCAGGAACAGCAGAGACCAGCAGACCCTGGCAGCAACCCACGTGGAGCAGAAACCCAGGCTGGTGGCAGAGATGGCAGAGGCGAGCAGCTCCAGGCGGCGACAGTTACAGCCTGTTGCCAGGTACTCTGTACCCTGTTCCGCCGTGGGACCCCCGTGCTCTGGAGTGAGCGGGCAGAGACATCGCAGTGTAGCGGTGTTACCGAAGCAAAACCAGCACTCCGCCGCAGACACGACTGTTCTCTCTGAACGCCGAGCCCAGAAGGAAGCAGCGAGCCCGGTCTCCACCCCCTCTCCCCAAAGTCTCGAGAAGTCCCCCTTCATCTCTCGTGATGATAGGATCCAGCCTGTGGGKAAACAATCCCCTTGCCAGGATCCCTAGCTTTTGTTTCTTTAATTGGGGGAATTGTCCTGGCATCTGGGTTGGGCAAGCGATTCCTTTTGTCCTTATGTATCGCCCATTCTGGGTGATCAGTGTGGAATGCAGTTGGACAGACAACTTTCTTTGTTCTTAAGTATCACTCATTAGTTCCCGGCCAGCCCCGCCCCACCTATACAGCCTCCCTGCTACATGGGGGAAAGAAAAGAAATTTTTGTTTGTCGAACCCATAACAGGTTGTCAGGTCCTACCCTTCACCCATAACTGCCAAGTCTGCCACTAAACCATGTCTCTAAGTGCCAGATCTACAGACCTCTAAACACCTGCAGGGATAGTGATTCCACCACTGCCCTGAGAAGCCTGTTCCAATGCTTGAGAGCCCTTTCTGTAAAAAAATTTTTCCTAATATCCAATCTAAACCTCCCCTGGTGCAACCTTGAGAGTGTTTCTTCTTGTCCCATCACTTGTTGCTTGGAAGAAGAGTCCAACCTCCACCTGGCTACAGCCTCCATTCAGGTGGTTGTACAGAAAGATAAGGTCACCCCTGAGCCTCCTTTCTCCAGACTAAACGACTAAACAAACAGCTCCCTCAGCTGCTCCTCATAAAAACTTGTGCTCCAGCCCCTTCACCAACTTCACTGTTTTCCTCTGGACAAGCTCCAACCCATCTTTCTGGTAGTGAGGGGCCCAAAACTGAACACAGGATAATGGTGGGCCAAGTGCACTTTATAACATGTTTCTGCCCTATATTATATACTGAGCCGTGGTGATATGGTTCATCTCAGGCATAGAGTAACACAAATTTAGGTACTAATTTAGTGCCTGGCTTTGCTTCCAAAGTCCATTGTTAATAGGTTTATAGAACAAATCAGCAAAAGTTTTGTTACAATAGATAACACAATAGATTTTCTTCCTGCTTTGCTTTCTTCATGTTTCCTGGTTTTGTCCCTCTTCTGAACTGGTCCATATTGCCTCTTGCTGCTCTGCTTCCAGTTCTCCCCACAGTGCACCAGTGTCACATAGGTGGCAGATGTCCTTTCCTTCTTTGGTAGGGTTAGCTGCCACACAGGTGTTTGCAGCATCAGTCCAGGGGCTTCCAGCTTGACTTTGACTGACAAATCAGTGGACGGCAGCTGAAGAGAGACTGCAGCCTGAAGGGAATCAAGTGAATGAGAACAGGGGAAAGAAGAGTTGTACCCTGAGCATGGAGTTGCTCCTCCTGGGGACCTACTCAGGAGCAGCAGCCAGAGAAATGGCAGTTACTATCTGCCTGGCTATTATTAAACGGTATTGGTCAATAGGAGTTATGGCTAATGCTAAAATAACGCCCTGATGTTGGGCAGTTGTAGGTTCTCTCTCCATTCAGACCATGAGTTTCTCACCGGGGAACAAGCAAGCCAGGATAAAATAAGTGTGTTAAAGTTGAAAGATCTCTTCTAGGCACATTTTGCAGGTCAGAAGGGCATCTCCACATGGGAAAGTCAGAGATAGGATGAGATGCCAAGGGTATGAGGATGGAGCTGACAGAGGTCTGTAAAGATGATGGCCCCCACAGCAACATTGTGAGTGCAGAAGGAAATTGCTGGGCAGTAAGAGTGAAAGAGGAGCAGGTGGCAAGCAGAAAATGCATGATGCGGTCAGAGAGTGGAGGATAAATTTCAGAGTGTTGACAGCATATGGATTAATAGATCAGCAGGATCTGCATTGATAGAGCTGAGACCAAATGCTGTCGCTAAGAGATCTGCACAGCTAAACAGGAATTTAAGAAGGGAGGCAGCAGTGGGAAGAACTGATGGAGCAGCACACAGGTAAAATGAGGCTGGGAGAGATTATTCAGCTTAATTCCTCTGCCTTTGCTAGATTCCCTCTATACCCAGAAAAAAACCCTTGGGGAATGAGACAGGAACAAAAACAATTACCATAATTTGCAGCGCATCTCCTTTTGGCCTTACTTTCTCTATCCTATGCCAGTGGCATCATGGGAGGTCATCTCCTGAGAGCATTTCCTCTGCTAGCTTTTTAGAAGGTGCAGAACAACTGTGTTCATTGTGAAGTATGAAATGTGGCTGATGCCATTTATAGAGGAGAATTCTTAAGGGTAGACTTGAGCTTTAGTAGTGCTGGTAATACACAGCATCTGATGCTGTCCTGATGTGGAGAATGGCTTCTTATTTATTCTTGATCTGGAAAAAGTATGAATGATTGTAAATACTGTCTGCTTCTGAAGAGATTTATGGCATGAGCTTAATGTGGGCTTCTCAAGAAGGTATGAGAGAAGAATATAAAATGAAACATGGCTGTTTATAATTGAAGAACATTCTCCCCAGGGGATCATATCACCGTTTTTTTAAATGAAAATTCAGTCAACTAGATATTTAGTTAGCCCAAGGAAATGTTTTCACTTATCAATTAAAGGGAGTATGTGTGTTCTGTTGCTTGAAGATGCCATATCTTAAAATGAATCAGGATGCTGGATAATTATCACTTTACTCCTTATTAAATTGCTTTTTTTCCTCCAGCAGTGGCTGTAGCAGCTGTTCAGCCACATTCATTATACTTGCAGAGTAAAAGTTTTTATTTTAACCACAAATACTAGAACTAAGGTTACTGTTTTAAAGTTAGTTTTTCAGCTGATGGTTGAATACTAAATTAGTAGGAATTTAATCCATTTACTGTTTAAGTGTGATTTAACGCAAAGGCAAATTTTTAAATATGAGTTAAGTTTGGGATGGACTTAATTATGAAGTAGCTTTCAGTGCTGTAAAGATCTGCATTTTTGACATGCAAAAATGGTTTGCATGCTTTTTAAAGCAACTGAATTAGAAAAAAAGCATTTGTACATGAAAAATGCTTTTTCCTGAATATTAATAAGGCAAGGCTCAAAAAAAATATTTCATTTATTGAGCATTCACTCAGAATTTAAGCCAAAGCACAGTTCTACTGTAGATGAAAAGATGTTTAAATGCACTGGTCAAGGTGGGATTTCATTGATATTCACAATTGCGGGATGTTTCAAAACTCAGTGGTCATGGAGTAATGCACAGAAATAATGCTGCAGAAGAGTGAGGAGCTACATAACACTCACAAAAAAAGGATTTAACTGTAACATTTGTGAGTATCTCTGTGGTATAAAGGCTAAGACAAATTTGTATGCATAGCTTTTGCAGGAGCTGGGGCTGGACTGCAGTTCTGATCACTGTCTTCCACATTCGCAAGCTGACTCTTGGCCTTCTTTCTCTCAGGTCTTGTCTTAAGCCTCCTATGGGTCTCATAGGGTCTGTAAGTTCTCCTCCTGAAGTTTTCCTGAAGACATTTCTAAACAGTTTCAAATCTGTAGATTGACGACAAGACATTGAATTGGCTGCCTACACACCCTAGATGATGAAGGATGATACACAAAGAATAAGGATTTGAGGAAACTGTGCAACTGTAAGCACACAAAGGGTACCTTATGAGTTGAGTTAGCATTAAATGCATTTCTGGTTTATTGCTAAAATGTCACACTGTTTTACTTAGAAAATTAGAGGCTTTTGAGTAATGTACAGCTACAAATCTTAAATTAATTTGCATTGTTGGAAAAACTAATTACAAAAGAGAATAGCTGAAGTGGGAAGGGACCTCTTGAGATTGTCTAGTCCAAGTCCCCTGCACAAAGCATGGTCCTCTAGAGCAGGGTGCTCAGGACTATGCCCATTCAGGTGTTAAATCTTTCCAAGCATACAGACTCCATAACCACTTCAGGCAATCTGTTCCAGTGCGATCACCAACACAGTGAAAAGGTCTCTTCTTATGTTTGAATAGAATTTCCCCTGTGTCAGATTCATGCCCATTGCCTTTTGACCTGTCACTGAGCACTGCCTAAAGGAGCCTGGCTCCATCTTCTTTCCTTCTTCCATCAAATGTTTACACACAGGCATGGATTTCCCCCAAGTCTTCTCTTCAGCAGAGCTGAACAGGTGCAGCTCTCAGTCTCTCCTCATATGACAGAAGCTCCAGTTCCTCAATCATCTTTGTAGCCTTTTGCTGGACTTGCTCCAGGAAGTCCCTGTCTGTCCTAAACTGGGGAGCCCAACACTGGACACAGCACTCCTGACCTCAGTGTCTCACTGGTGCTGAGCAAGGGGAAGGATGACCTCCCTTGCCCTGCTGGCAATGCTGCCTGATGCAGCCCAGGAGGCTGCTGGACACCTTTGCTGCAAGGGCCCATTGCTGGCTTATGGTCAGCTTGGTGTCTACTACCAGGATTCCCAGGGCCTTTTGTGAAAAGCTGCTTTGCTGACATTTGCCTGAGTTGTGTCCTGGTGCCTGGGGTTATTCCTCCCTGGACGCAGGATTTTGTACTTTCCTTTGCTGAAGTTCATGGGACTGACATTAAAACAACAGGTTGTGAGACTCACTGAAGCTAGTTTGTTTCCTAAGAAGAGGTGAACAGAATACGTTGAATGTTAGGTAAAATGAAAGGATCCATGTGTTTGCCATGATATGGTTAAACCTTGTCATTCTCTAGACTGGCAGACCAGGAACTCGTTTGCCGAACTGCCAACATTTGGCTCTCACAGTCAGATGGAAGTTTCTGATTAAGAAGCCTAAGCCTCCAAGTGCTGGAAGTCTGTGGGTGCCATTCCATGAGGTGGAATGTGGGAGTGATCCATCCTTGTTAATGCTGGGTCATTTTTAGAAGCAAAAATAGTGTGGTTGGGTACCTAATTTTCACCTCCTCTTTCTGCAAGCTTTTTCTTTCAAAAAACTTAAAGAACACTTTTTGGCTGATACATGTTCATATCCAGATAAGCCCAAATGTACTGCAGCTTTCCCAAAAACTGCAATCTCAATGTTCCAGCTTTCCTGGCATTCACAGCCAGTGCTCGAAGGCAGTCTGACTTGTTCAGTCCAAGTGAAGGTGTTGTGCATACAATGAAAGACCTCTCATTGTTTTTAACCTTAGCTGCAAAATAGTATTGAGCAAGTGCAGACAGGTTTTTCTTTGTGTGTTTTCAGCTTAACTGAAGTTTGAAAACAGATGAACTGAATAGAAGACTAAAAAAAAGAACAGAAAAGGAGTCAAAAGGACTATGCATAAGCATCTGCTCAGTATGTAAGATCATTATTGTCAAAGATATTAAGATACATAGGCATTGTATGCGCTTAAAGATTTAAATATGTGAGATTATAGTAGGGCCACATGTTTTTCTGAGAATATCTGCTCTCCAAGAAAGCTGTTTGGCAAGGCTAAAAGGCATCTCTTCTTCAGACTTGCCCAAAAGCACTCAGTAGTTTGCCTTCTGAAAGTGTGATGAAGGAATGCCTGCTACTTAAGGAAGCTCTCATGATGAAATGGCTCAAAATCACTCACAGTCCCAGTAAACCTTCATCTTAGCTAAAAGTTAGTCTAGGATGATGGCATGATGCATCCTGAAGAGCTTACTTTTGCCTGTCCTGAGTAATTTCAGGTAAAATCAAGTTTCTCTCTTATGTCACCTTCTGTTTACAGTCCTCCCAAAAATTGCACAGCAAGTCCATCGCTGTGTTGACAAGTGGGTTGTGTTTTCTGTTGAAAAGTTTCAAGTCTTCTTGAAATGAAATCCATGATAAATCTTTATGTATCAAGTCTGTTATAAATGAAAGAATGCCTGCACCGCTGACTGTCCCAGGACCAGTGTTGCTGTATGTTTTGAAATGTAACACAAAGCCCAAAGAATTGAGATTTCTTGGCATGATAATATATGTTCAAAAAAATGTTGGCTGGTGTCAGGACTTGTTTTTAAGTGTTTGGAAGGGGCTCGGGGAAGGAGACAGGGAGCATACGGGGGATGGCTATCTTTTCCAGACAGTTGACTGATGCTGTGAAAAACCCAGTTCACGCACAGGAGGCACGACTTCACAGCTCTGCTTTTCACATGTTGCTGTCAGCAAGTCTTTCAGAAAGAATCAGTACAGAAATAGGCAGGTTTGGTGCTCACCACCGATCCCACCCTAACACCATCTGGTGAAAACAAGAAATCCTGGGAGCAGTTTGTGCAAGTAGGTTTGGCAAATAGCATATAAGCTCACCTGCAGTGCCTGTGAAATGCTGCCTGGTGTCATTTTGTCAAAGGATAATGAAGAAAGGGAAAATATCTTGATACCATAAATTCTTGTGCAAATGTGCAACCTCAGATCCAGCTCTTATTATCCTGTGAGTTTTTGATTAAATGAGTTATGCAATCCCTAGGCAAAAACAACTGAGTATTTTCTTTTACGTTTTGAAATTTTATGTGGTTTAGCATACATTTTGTTTAACTTTATTTCTGTTCACTGAAAAACAGAGAATAATTTAGATTTTATTAGGAAGAAATTATTGACTGTGAGGGTGGTGAGGCACTGGAGCAGGTTGTCCAGAGAAGTTGTGGGTGCCCCATCCCTGGAAGTGTCCAAGGCCAGGTTGGATGCGGCCCTGAGCAACCTGGTCTAGTGGAAGATTCCCTGTCCATGGCAGGGGGTTGTAAACAAGATGATCTTTAAGGTCCCTTACAACCCAAACCATTCAATGATTCTATGATTGTCTTGGGTTGAGATCAATATGTTTCAGATGTCTCTTGCCCTTTTTGGCCAGACCTGGCACAGGCTGTGGAAAACTGAATGGGTCTGAACTTCTTTATTGAATGCTTTTTGGTCTTTTGCTGTCACTGAAATTGTAGTCTGGGGAACAGGTGTTTGAATGCATTATTTTTTTGTAAAATAATGTAAAGCAGCTGGTGCATTGCAGGAAACAGAGGGCCTTTATATAATCATAAAATACATTATGGCAAAAACTTTTTAATAATTAGATATTTCATGTTTTCTAAAATTTCATCGTCTTCATAATTCATGTTGCTTAACAGAGCAAACACTGGCAGATATATAGTGAAATCCTTTTACTTTTTCTCTGAGATGACAAGTTAATCTTTGGACAGTAGTTCTGGTTTTATTTTTCTGCTTTCAGATCCACTGCTTAATCCAAGCTTAGCTGTAAATGAACATATGACTCATTCTTTAGATAGCAGTTTGAGAGGGGAGTCTTTACATGTCTCTCTTGTTATTGTTGTACTTCCTTTTTAATATTGTAAAATCTGCCTTCAATATTAAATAGTCTGTAAGAGAAACAGAAATGGTACTTTTCGAGAACCAGTCTTGACCCTAAAGGTCATTTTTGTGAACAGAAGCATCTGCTGATCTTTCAGAAATATTGACATTTTTAGTAAATTTTGCATTGCATAATTGTGAGAATGGCTCTTTCTATTCTCATATTGCAAATCTTTTGTCCAAATTGTCTGTTTATCAGAGGAAATTTTAAGAAGTTCAAGAAAATCAGTAGGCTGGAAAACAGTAGAAAAAGCACTAGAGGGAAAATAGAATCATACAACGACTTTAATTTTTTTTAGTTCTAAATACCCAATATTGTTTTGTTACTTCTCTGAATCAATTGTGYATTACAGAAAGAAAAATTAAGCCAAATGCTTTTGAAAGTAACCCCACTACTCTCCACATATTTTAAGCTCTCTAATCAGAACAGCAGTTTAAATATTGTAAAGTTTACTGACTTAATCATAAAATGTTGCAATACAGTAGCAAATGCAATCAAGAACCAGGAACTATATCTGATTCCGTGGAAGAGCATGGGATATCAGATGCATTACTTCCTCCAAGAGAAATCTTCTACCTGAAAATATTTCTACATGTACTGGGTTAAAGCAGGTGAATTTAAAAATAAATTGTGATTGCTGCATTCCCTGCAGAAAAGTTTATAAAATATCCATGCAGTATTGAAGTTCTTTATAGAACAGCAATATTCTTTCTTTCCTCTTATGAAAAAATTATTTTCCAGATTTTGTCTCATGCCTTGCTTTAAAGTCTGTCTGCATGACTTGCTGCTGAAGGTACCATTTCAACSCTCAAAATCTGAAAACTGTGACCAATCGTATGGTTTATCGTGACTGTGACAATATTTGTTATTTCTCTATGAGCCACTGCTTCTGAAGCCATGTGAAATTATGAGTTTTCAGCTTTCATTAAGCAATAAAAAAGAAGTTTCTGGCCCTTCATGGTCTGGAAGAACAGCTTGGAAATGTGACTCCTAACAACTGAAAAATCAGAAAGCAGGTCAATCTCTCAGATTGATTTTTCACCCAGCCTTATGGTTTTGTGGAGGGCAGTCTGACTCTCATCTTCTGCTGAGACTGACTATGTTGTCAATATTCTGTGATCCCTGTCAGTGCATTTTATCATGTGCATCATCAAGATCAGGGTTTCAAATTTTATACAAAAATAAAACTATTGATAGACAAAGTAATGGTAGAAATATGGAAAAAAGTGAATACTTTGAAAAGTAACTGTGTGTGTGTGCAAGAGCTTCTATTTTTAAAAGTGCCTTTTTTGCTGGGTTATTTATCTCTACATATGTAATTGTGGATGTACATATAAGCACACACACATATATATGTATACACACATGTATAAGCACACACACACATACATGTATACATATGTGTGTGTGGTTGTACACACAACTGGTCTTGCAGAAGAAGATACAAACCTGTACAGTCCTGGATAAGGCTGTACGGAGTTTATCTCAAGACCTTTGACAGCTCAGACGCTTTTAGGATTCCTGTCCTTTTGCTTGGTTTCACATAGTACATCCAAATTCGTCTCCTCCAGCCAGGAGAGAAAAGTACAGGGCAAAGTTTTGCTGTAATTATAGATGTAATAAACCACTTTTATATTTCTTCAGGAGCAGTTAACTGAGAACACCCAAAAGCTTAGATCCAGCAATCTACTATTTTAAGATTGTCTAGAACAAGTTAATGTTAGGTTTAGTGCTTTGTAATTTGACTAGAGAACTGCACCTAAAATTTTAAGATTGAGTTTTGCAGACCATAGAAGATTTACTTCTCTGAGTTTATTCATATTTATAGTTCAAGTGTGTTTAATAATTTGCTGTTAGGTGCACAAAACCACTGCTACAATCCCAAGTTAGCTAATGGCAGTTGACAGCATTTTTATTTTTTCTCTGGGCTGTTTTAGAGACTCTGTACTGTGATCTTACCCTTATCATAAGGAGATTCAGCTGGGAATTAAAAGAGCAATATCCCCTGCGTGCCCACCCCCACACACACCCCCACACACACCCCCACCCTCCAAAAATGTTGATGTGGTTGCTTTATTGTTCAAAGCAGGGATTTGGAAAGTGGCCGCAGCCTCTGGGAGCTGGGGTTTGTTGTGGGGGGCTGGTGAGAGGTAACCAAGACAAGACCAGCTGTGGTCAGCAGGCTTCCAGGCACCATACGRGACAAGTGCCTCTGGAGGATGGGAGTTCCTGAGAGGGCTACAAACCGATGTGGGCTGAAAAACTGAGTTTTCAGCTAAATCTGGAAGAAAACATCTGTCCATGGCACAAGACTAATCTGATAGTCCCCACTAGTAAGAGCCCTGCCTTCAGCCCTGGTTTAAGAGGACTGAGTCCTGCTCCTACAGGAAGGGTCCCACCTGGGGAAGCAAACAGCTCTGCTACAGCCACAGCTGTCTCACCCCATCCAACAGAAGTGGAAGTTATCTAAAAAATAGTCATCGAGTTGCATTTATTTGCACATGTGAAGAGAGCAAAGGAAGAAACAGGAGAACATTAACTGTTATGTTTTTGGTGTAAAAGGCACAGAAACGTGAGTCATGCCTGAGCAGCTCATTCATGAGGCTGCTCTCAGTTTGACGTGGAAATCCGACTGGTTTGTACCACGGGCTTTCCCGCAGCCATCCTTCAGTTGTTAAATTTAACTCTCCTGCTTGGAAACCTGTTTATCTAAAAGTGGCTTTCTGCACAAAAGGATCAGGTTGGATGGAGTGCATGGCATAGACTTGATTCATCCGCCTGCAGGTGCCCTTCAGACAGGCTACATCCAAGAGGAAACTGGTTTAAGTTTCCACAGATCCAGGGAGGCAGAAAAAAATGGAAAGAATGAATGAACTCAGGATGAAGGCCTGAGTGTCTTTGACTGCGTGTTACGATATTAAGTAGAGAAAAGTTTATACCACTAAAAAAACCAACCCAAAATCAAAACTTCAAAAAGCCCCAAAACAAACAAACAAACAAAAAGCAAAAAAACCCAAGGAAAAAGTCGAAGGAAACATGTTTAAACAGCTAAGGAATGAATCAACATACAGGAAGCTCATGAACATGACGGATGAGATAATCCATACATCTCTTTTCCTACTTTCTCTCTCCCCCTCTTCCCCTAAATTACAGTTTAATGACTCTGCTTTTTAAAGCTTGTTGCTTTCCTGAAGCCCGAAATTTCCCTCTGTCCTGCAGAGAGGTCAGCTCTCTTTCCCTGCAAGGCACAGATCCACATGCCCGTGGGCTGAGGGCAGATTTTAAAGCCTCAAACACATGTTAAAGCTCATTTGCTAATTTTTAGCTTCAGGAGAGAATAATTTTGATTTCACAGTAAGCATTTCCAAGGCCATTTTTTTAACCTTGCACAGAAAGGATATTCAGTACCTTCGGTCATGAATATGTGTAAGTGAGAAGATAATACTGCAGGGCCTGGATTTGTAGCATCTGCTGAGGCACCAAATGCCAAGGATAACCACACTTCTAATTGAGAAGCACCATCATTAATTCAGGTATCTCATGTAATTAAGGGTAATTAATAATCATCATTAGTTAAGGTATAAATTAGGTGGGGTGAATGCAACTGGAAGGTCAGATTCATGGATCTGATTTCTGTGCGTTACAGAGGAAAGGAGTCTCAAGAAGTTCTGCAGTTCCCTTCCAAAGATCTCCTGTAATGTACCTTGCTTAGTTACCAAGCCCAAACCCCTCACAAACCCCGCACATGCCTAATTCAGGCTGTCAGTTCAGCATCTTTCACAATTGTTAATCTTTTACTTGGGAGGTGGGGAGCTGGGCTTTTGGGGTTTTTTTTCCCTTCCTTCTTCAGAATAGCAATACTTGCTACAATGGCTGGAAGCACATGCACTGGCAAGCCTGCTGCGCTAATCCTCATGGGATGCACAACTCCCTCACTTCCTGAGTACATGGTGTTCATAAGCATAGGTTGACTGTGATGCAACTCCAGCCAACACCCTGAATGTTTCATGGTCTTGACATAACTTGATTCCAGGAATGACTAGAGCCAAATCTGCTTTAACTTTTCTCCTTCCTCATGTGCACTTACCTCAATTTTGTGCCTGTGATCCAAGTGTGTAAATTCAAACCACAGCTCAGGAGAGGAAGGTGTGGCTTTGTCCTTTGTTCCTCCAGATAGACTTGAAATGAGAACAGGGAGAAGGCAAAATTTCTCTTCCTTTAAAGAAATGCACTAATTCAAAGCAGCAGGTACTCACTAATGTTCATCAGCCCGTTCAAGCAAAGCTCCTACTGACTGTGTTCAGGTTTAAAACCTTGTTCCTGGGCATCAATGAAAATTTCCAGTGGGGGAATTCTAGTACCACATTATTAAGCCTTTAAATAAGATGCTTAAATAAGTGGCCGCACTTCTATGAACACTTGTGTTTCAATACAAATGTTTAAAACATTGGTAGCTGCTGTAGGTTTAGCATTGTTTTAAACAAAAAAAACCAAAATCAAGAGCCACCACGACTGCTCTTTTCTGAAACCCTGTTTGTGCCTGCAAGGCACAAAATGCTGCTTTCTACTAACCTCCAAGCAAAGGGTAATAGCAGATGTTGTGTTACTCTAATCTCACTGATGACTATTTTTACAAAACAGGCTACAGTACATTTACCAGTACATGATGGAAGGGCATAAATAATTTAAATAACAGTTGTCAAAATAAATGAGCAAAGTGCATTTTGTGATAAATTACACTTGCTTTTTTAATGTGTTTCTCACTTAGTTGGAAAATTCAGTAATTTGCAGTGGATCTCCCAGTCCTTAAAGTGAATTAGCAAGCCTCTACTCTCTTAGCCATAAYTTTAACCTTAACTAGAAAGGAATTATTTAGTATTACTTTGGTAAGGGTTCCTCCTTAATATTCTTTTACAGCCACAGTCTTGCAATGTAATGTAAGTTAGTATGTATCCTGGTGACTTGGATTTTAGACCTGAAAGCTGATTATGGACGGTAAAGATTTCAGCTAGCATAAATATATAATTGTTTTAAATAGAATTTTAACAACAATTCATATCACTGACTGCTTCATTCCTTCCATTGGCATGCGTATGCCAACCAAATTCATAGCTGCTTAAGGAGTCTGTAACGGGAAGTTATTTTGTAGAGGTGTAATACCAACATTAATGTATACTCAGAGCACATATCTGCTTAATTTGTCTACTTGCTTGTTTTTAGGTAAACTTAAGTGATGGAACGCTGTTGTCACCAGTCTAGTTTTTAACATATATATGCAGCTATGCTTGGTCTCCTTTATATTCAGGGTTGGTTTTTTCACTTCCTTTCTCCTGAAACTAAAGGAGGCTGCTACAGTTGAGCATCTTTGCAAATCAGAAATGAAGTCCTTTTTCCCCGCCATTCTGTGGGTGCCAATGGTGGATTTTGTTTTGTTTTGAGACTGGCTTATTTAAAGAGAAAAAACATGGCAGAAAACCTAAAAAAATTGGCAGTAGGTTTCTGGTGCACTAGTAATAACCAAAGTATTTTTTTAAAGCATTTAGCTTGCATGGGCTAGTTATGGAGATGACATGTTTTTAAATAAATCATCCCTGGTTAAGTATCACTGTGAGTCCATTTTAGTCTTACCTTGAAATCATAGAGCAAATTTCCTACGTGTTACTCAGAATAAAGAGAGACAAACAGAAAGACTGAAATACAGACTTTCAGAGGTAAGTCTGGCATACATCGTGACACACCAAGGATAAGCTGGAAGAGTGAAAAATATTTTTGTTTGGAGCTGCTGACAGTGTGGGTGTATAAAGTAATCAGTGCCAACACAGAGAGGCAAGATAAAAATCTGATATCCAGATAGATAGATAGATAGATAGACAGATAGGTGTCAATAAGAGGCAGATTTGATTGTCTATACAAAGTGCAATATTCATGCCATAGGCCTAGATGTCATCTTCAGAGGTATTTTTGTCCTTCTTCTGGCCCTTTCATCTTAGTCATCAGTGACTTAAACTGGGGAAATCATCAGGATTAAAAGGCCTTTGTTTTGGGGAATAAACCTCTAAAGGTGCAAATGGAATCTTCCTCAATCTAGATATCCTACCTTGAAATTGAATTTAATATTTCTGCTGAAGTGAGACTGGCTGTTTACATAATTTGATTTCACATTCAATATTAAGTTTGCAGACAGTTCCAAATATGTGACATGGGGAAAGGGTGTCAGATGACATTAGAAACCAGCTAGTGGCTATTCTCTGATGCAGCAGGGTTACAGGGGATGCTTGTAGGTCCCCCAGAGTTGCTGGAGAAGTTGCTATTTCCTCATTCGTAGTGTCTGCATATGCACAAACGCAGTTCTGTGTGTTCATTTTGTCCCTTTCTTACATTAAGCAAGTGCTATGGTGTAGGGAGGCAAGATTACAAAGTCCAAAAAAATAGGAGGATTGGGAGCTACTGTTCATTTGGGATGGATGTACTTCTGGGTGAAAAGAGCTCCATTTGTGCCAGTCAGACTAGACTGAGGTGATTTGCTGTGCAGTCACAGCAGGACATTAAACTGCTGGCAGATAGCTGGTATGAGACCTTCACAGCTTTTTATTTAGAGAAAGGAGAGGTCCAACAATCAAGAAGCCTGTATGGAATTAACAGACAAACTGGTCAACAGAGCACAACTTCTATTCCAGTCCTTCAAATCCTTTGTCTGGTCCTTAAAATCTCAARTAAAATGTTACCACAATTTATAGCCAGCACTAGAGTTAACAGTGATTTATCATAACTTGGTATTTAAGCAAGGAGTCTTGGCTTTTACCAACAAAGTCAGTAATTCTGCTGCCATGCAGACAAGTGAGCACCAGGCAAGCTACAATCAGAAACCTCCATTTCAGGGAGACTGTTTTTCACCTTTCTAGTGGTTGTCATGGTCTTCAAAAGGCAAAGTTTCCAAACTAATTCTGTGTCTCACAATAACTCCTGTAAAACATTTTTAGAGTGTGCTATTACACATCAGTATGTAAAAATGGCACTGCCTTACTCAAAAAAATCTGTTCCCTGTGTGTATTCAGATCCATGCATTCAGCCTTGGTTAATTAAAATAGTTTTGTTACTTTTTTCCCCCTCAGCTCTGTAGATGCAGCACAGCTCACAGTTCATTTTCTCACGTGTTAACTGAGGTTCACAGTTGGACAGGTCAGCCAGTTGGATTAGATGATCACTGTAGATCCCCTCCAACTGAGCTATGCTTTCAGTGAAAACCTTGCTCTTCCCCATCACTAAATCAAATTTTGAGGTGCTGTCTACCTGCAGGTACGTCCCAGGTTTCTTGGTGTTCCCACTGTAGCCAGCAGTAAGGATGTCCTGAGAGCAGTCAGGTGTGGTGCTGGGGACCAGAGGCAGGGCCTGGCTCTGCACTGTGTAGACATTCTGCAGACATAAATAGTTAACAGCAGTAGGTGTCTAAAAATAATTGAATGAATCTGGGCCACACTTTCATTTGCAAGACCTTTGCTGATACAGGAGCTCAAAAATACCAAGCGTGGTAGGTAGACTTTGGGTTGAACCTGTTACATAATAGAAGTAGCTAATGTTGTGTAATGGGGAACAGATATTTCAAGCAATCAGCTTCAGTGGTGACACTGTCCTGGTCTTTGGTAGATGACACAGTGTGGCTTCAGAATTGATCCAGGTCCCTTCCACAGATTTTAAAGACCATTTGGAGAGATCCAATCAAACTTTTGGCTGTCAGAAACATATAATGCTGTGTCTTTGCCTTAGTTTTAATAGAAAAAGTTATCAAGCTTTCCAGAAACCTCTTAGAGGCTGCAAATGTTTTGGAAGCAGAGTGTCAGAAGAGGGGGCAAAAACATGGTCTCAAAACTGTTTTTCATGTTGGATCAGATGAACTGGCGTTGTGTAAAGATATTAGCCACTCAATCCTGAGCTAATATCCTAGTCACTTGTCCTGCAGGCAGTCTGCTCTCTGGGAATAGGGGTCATCTTCTTTAAAGGTCGTTGCAAATGATATCTCGGCATGGTGGTATGGATGAGTTGCTGGATTTGCAGAATGTAGGTATTTAGTCATGATCACTTGTGGTTATTTTATATATAGAGTCATGATTGGTAGATTTCGTGTGATAGAGATATATGCGTTTGTGTATATATATATATATATATATGTTTCTCATGCCGTTTTAGCTAGAGTTACTGTACACACATAGCCTGTCTAGATTCTAGACACAGAACCTGTCTGTATTTTGCAATTATTGTGCAAAAGTGTTTTTAAAGTACTGTGCATGCTTCCAAGCACCTCATGCTATCACAGGAGAGATGATGGCCGTCTAGTGATAGACACAGTGAACTCCTTTGTTCATGGGCAAATGAGCATGTGATTGTGCAGTTAGTTTGTAAAGCACGCCTGGATGAACTGCTCTCGATATAAGCAAGATAATCACTGTTCATTAAAATTTGTTTTAAGATCATGTACATATATAGACTTTCATTTCTGTATGTTCTACTTTAACTCCAAATCAGTGTCATTAATGAAACTGAGTAATTTGCTGTTAGCTGACAATGTGTTTTTCGAGTATCTAATTTTAAATATCGAGACTATAACTGCAGTGCATATTTTTCCAGTTTCTTTACAAATGGCATATGCCTCATTTGTCTAATCTCTTCCTCTGTGATTACAAAATAGCCAGGTTACATAAAAACAACTAAATTACATATTTGCATACAATACTGCTGTGGCTCTGCAGAAGCCATTTTGGGCTGTTCAATGCTTATAGTTTCTTTCATTGAAAGGGCTTGTTATTTCACCAGCAGCACTGCAGAGTCATTCCAGTCTTTTGCTTGGAAACATTTTTTTCATCATTCTATTCCAATTGCTGCAAACAAAGTAAATAATATTTAGTAAAATAAGTAATAAAATACAATAAGCCAAAGTACTGCTAATGTAGTTCTTTCTGCCATTTAAACCTATGGGATTTCTGTAAGTTGGATTTTAGAGTCTTTGGGCAGAAACCAGCCTTTATTTAAGTGTTTGAATAGCACAGTGGGACCCCAATTCATGGCTGGGCACTGACAAAGTAACACTACTAAAAATAGTTTGCAGAGTTGGGTCCTCCAGTAGCAAAAGAAAAGTCAGAGAATGCATAATTTGAAGAAATGCTCTGGCTGTTGCCAGTAGGTCTGCTGTCCCTATTGTTATTTAAAACCAGAATTAGCTGTGCCTGTTATCTACAGCACAGTCTATCCATTCGCAGCCTGCTGGCTTCATTCTTTATTACCTTTCTAAATCTAGTTAAACATCTATGTTCTTTGAGAGACCATAGCCAGCATTTGGGGAGACACAAGCCAGGACTCCATGTTATGAATACTCGGATTGCAGAGCTGGCCAAAGAGGCTCCTGCTGCTGCCTGCGGCCATTCCTCCCGCTCCCTGCCAGGACTGCTTGAGCTGTGGTGGAGCTCTGATGCAGATCTGGGAAATGAATTGGTTTAAAGCTTTGGTTTAGCTTTTCTGATGGGCTTATTTCACGGGTCCATTGTACTGTGCAGCAGGGTTGGACCAGCAGCAGGGCAGTGAAGGAAGGGAAGGAAAGACTAGAGAACTGTCTCCACTACTGCGTGACTGATCACACAGAACTGTGCTCCCAGTATTGTGTGTGTGCTGGAAACACAGCCATGGTCTTCAGCCTACAGGCAGAAGGTGAATCTCTTTCCATTGCTTGAAGGTGCGAGAAGAAAGCTGGCTTGGCAGTGAACAGAATGCTCCCATTAGGCATCCTGAAGAAACACTGAATGTGCACACTCTAAACAGCAGACACCCTGAAATGCCATGTGGAGTTTGCATAGGTAGGGGTATTCCCAATCTCAGCATTGCATAAGCCATGTGGAGTTGCATAGGTAGGGGTATTCCAAATCTCAGCATTGCATAAACCATGTGCTTTAGCGTAAGAAGCTAGAACACACATAAAAACTTGTTTTCTAGGGGAGAAGGGTAGAACTATTGCATCACCTTTTTTATATACCAGATTCAGAAGTCTTACCTTTTTACCAGCGATTTCACAGGTTGTTTCCTGGTGACACTCTTGAGACTGAATCAGAAGCAAAAAGGCTTTTTAAAAGCTTTTTTTTTTTCTTTCTACATAAAGCCATTAGTATCTGCAAGATGAAAATCTGGGGTGGATTTGTAACAGTGGATTTAAAAGTGCGCACTGGAGTGGCCTGGTCTGTGTAATAGCAATGAACAATAGTCATATGCAATGAAGAAACACCTTTCATCTATGTCAGAAGGTGTAATTTCCTGAGACATTAGAATTAATTTCTCATCTGGAATCTGGGCCCAGAGGTTAGACAGAAGTTCTTGTTGGCAGGCAGTGCCCAATGATCACAGAGCCGTCTCCAGGATGCTCCATTAGGGCCACAGATACAGTAATCTCATGGGATTCTCTAACCAGAGAAAACTGGAAAAAACAGGGAGGCTTGAGCTGCAGCAGCATGTTGTGGTTACGCCCTGGTGAGGTGAGATCATTTCTCTTTGTAATCTCAGAATGGAAAGTAGAAGCTGAATGATAGTGTCATTAAGAAGTTGATATTTAACACATTTACAGCTCTCCCAGTTCCCATACCCTTCAGGGCCAAACTGCAGAATCCTGAAATCTGAGACTTTTCTGGAAAAAAACCCCTTCATTAGTAGGGCAAACCAACTGGCTGTTCCTGAACATCTCACACTGCTTTTCTGATAAGGCTGCTGTTCCGTTTTGCAGTCTCTGCAACATCATAGCTTCGGGTTTTTTATCTATTTAGACATTTTATGTGTACAATGTTTAAATACTGTCTCTCCAGGAACGTAGGGCATGGATTGTCCTAGCTAACATCTTATTCGACCAGTGCCAGCATCTATTTCTTCATGATGCACCCAGCCTGGTGCAGCCTTAAGTGGAGATGAGCACCAAATACAAAATCCTTGAAGGGTGGGTTGGAGGTGACAGTGAACAAGTTTAAAAATGGCTTAGCAAAAGATGTTCTGGCTGTGTTTATTCTTGGGCAGTGTGTGATGGTGGCTGTGCTTGTGAAACAAATCTGATGCCCTGGCTACCTGAGCCAGGTGACAGTGAGGCCACTGGAAGACTGAGTTGAAATGCTGAGCACGTGTTGCTTGCTTCTCTTCACTGGCRGTGCACGGCGCTGCCCTGTGTTTACCGCGGGGCGAGGGCACGTGGGCGGTTACAGCGGAGCATCTGTTCTGCTGCAAATCCAGACGCCCGTTCCCTCGCAGTACTGTGTTCACAGAGGCATGCCYTTAATTACCCTAAATAGACAAATGCATGATGCAGACTGAAGATTCCAGACATATGGACACGCCAGAAGTTTTGTGTCTCTTGTGGGTGAGGCTTTAGAAATGTCTTGAGGGGTTACCAAAACTTGTTGCTACCCCAGATMTGCTTTTGAATGATGTGTCAGCACTCGTTTAAGATAAATATTGAAAGACTTGTAGGCATCATCAGAGAAAATTTTCACAAGTAACTTGGAAATCAAAGTCTTGTTGACTTTAATGAGACTTTGGTGTGCAAATCACTTGGGGGTTTTTAATATCTTGTCCATGTTCTTTCTAGCCAAAATCTGTTTTATGCTCCAGTGGCAGAAATCCTTCCTTTCTTTCTTCCTTCCTTGAAGCAAAAATTTAATTGGGATGCTTACTCTTCTGGCAGTGAGAGAGAATTACCACATCCCATTAGGTATTTTTCCCTGATTTTTGAGGCACGAAAGTTGGTCTGCACATGAATTGTGATAAACTGTTTGGCCTGAGATAAAATGGTAGAACTTCTCCAGTTACAAGTTCTTACCAACTTAATTTCCTACCATAGCTAAAATATGAAAGGTGTTTAATAACAAACCAACCATTATTTTTGTTTACTCAAATTTTACTTAGCTATGTGAATTTCTTTCCATTTGTTCATATATTGCAAGTGGAAATAAAAAGAAATCAGTGGCAAATTGGAACTATTTGGCAGCATAGACACAATAAATGATCCAGCTACAAAATGATACCAATAGTGCTGAGTAAATAATTCCTCTACAAAACTTTAGTACTTTGTGGATTTTTTGCAGGAAACATCTCATTACCTCAGTTATGTGTATGAATTTTTAAGAAGATTATTTGGTGTGTAATTTCCTTGTCAAATTCCAATATCCAAGGCCTCAAAGGAATTTAGGGCTGTTATCCCTCACCGGAATCTGTATCATTCTAGATATCAGTAGAAATGTAAGCATTAAACATGCTAATCCTGAACATTGTGGTACCTACATTTCACATGCTAATTGGAAATTGTAACAATCAAATTAAGCACGAAGTTGCAATTCCTGTCACCTCTTGTTTGCCATTTAATTGGTGAATAACTACTCTGAGCTCATCATTCAGCTTCCTTGGTAATCAGTGAAGAGAGGAGCTGCCAAAGAATCATTTATCCAATGCGACAAGTAGGTAGGTGGGTCACTCTTCTAAGGGCCCTGCCTTTCTCCAGTGCTTGTGGAAGAAGCAGATAACAGTGTAGGCTGGTTGCCTGGCTAGGATCGGTGGAATGAGTTTGTGCAGCCACCACACAAACTTCAGAGCCAAGTGAGCTGGTGCTCTGCACAGTGAGTTACTTCTCATAGCTCAGCACAGGCAGGGATGGATTCTCCCATCCCACTTTGGTCTGTGATTTGTATTTATCTGGGGTTGCAGTCTGCAATTATGCATGGAAATACCGAGCTGGCTTTAATCATGCTATCTGTAGAAGTTCAAGTGAATCATCTCAGAAATCCACACAAGCTTATTTATTTACATCTCTAACCTTAAAGACAAATTTCCAAGTGGAAAAGAGATACACTGTATGTCTTTTTTTCTTATGTTGTTCCAGTTTGTGCAGAACAATTATGTATTTATTTAACTAGACAGCAAAGGGAAGTCTAGTGGTCTGTGATATGGCAGACAAGGCCTTCACCTTATCCACTGAGTTGCTGCTCTGCTGCATACTTCACTTTGTTGCATCCAKCAGTCCATACTGGTATGTTCTGCAAGCAAAGAATCTGAATGATGAATGAAAGTCTTTTTCCCTGGTACGACATTTAGCCCCAAACCCTTCTCTTCAAAGTGTAGTGCTGCCCTTCTGTCTGACTTTTAAAGGTCAATTTCTACGTGGTATTGAATTATTTTCTACCACCAAGTGCAGTGGTCTCATCTTTGATTTACAGTGGGTATGCCTCTGCTACAGCACCTGAGAGCGTGTCCCAGCCCCAGACGCTGGATGCCCAGCCTGGCTGGTGATGCCAGCACGTGAGGATGAGGAGTGTATCACCTTCGCAAGCTGGGCTTCCTTGGGAAGAAAAACTGGATTTGCAGGCAGCCAGGGCAATGTGGAGAATTCCAGCAGATCCTGTAAACTGTCCCATAGGACATGGTTGATATCTCTTAGTTTGGGCAAAGGGGGACATTACTCAACATTTTGCTTGGGATGGCAGCAACCACATACAGCATCACCTCCACAGCATATGGTGTAGTCTGTCACCATTTGTATACATTTCTGTGCAGTCATCTTTTCAGGAACATGTGCATGATTCAAAAAGAGACAGAAAAATATGCAGGTGCTTTGGATAGCCTCCAAATTAAAATGATAGGAAATGGGCAAATCAGAGTAAAGGACAATTTGCAGCCAATCAGAGAGTTCCTGTGCTGAGCAGGAGCTCCCCAAAACCCTGAATGACTGAATAGCTCATGAATAGTTCATGCATTCTGAACACTGGCTTGCTTTGTTTCATACATGTCAGGTTTTCATGACTGACTTCTTTGCTTGTCTCTGTGGTCAATACAGCCCACATAATTTCAGCATTTAGACTTCGTGCATGACTTAAGAACTTCTTTGATACAAACTCCCATCCTTTGTTTATCAAGCCAAGGCAGCCTTACTGGTATTTAGGGTCTTTTTTTGGGAATACATCCAGACAGAGTCTTAGTAATCACCTAGGGGACTCTTCAAATGTAGTAACTCATTTTGATCACTGTAGTTCACTTTCCAGCTGCCTAGACAGAGACATGAAGCCTGATGTGCAGAGTAGCAAGCCCTCTGTGTTGCCTCAACACAGCATAAGTCTGGGGTGAAAGAGGATCTCTGCCTCGGATGGGACCTGCCCTCACTGCAGCTCTCTCCCTGAGCTTGGTCCTGCAGGGAGAACGAGACATGGGGCCTTCTATTTGATTTTATTTTTGAAGCAGTAGTGGTGTATGCAACATGGTAATTGTTCTGTAAACCTTTCTGAGGATGCCTGGGAAGACTTGGTCACAACCAGATTGATGAGGCTAAAATAGTGGCTACTTTTTTCCCACAAAATCCAGTGGCTGTGGAGGGCCATAATGGATTTTAACATTGATGGTCCAGCAATTTTCCTTTCAGATGACAATCAGTAAAGGACAGTTTCCAGATAAAATCAGACTTTGGGCCAGATTAGGAGAAGGCATCATTGGCATTCTGGAGTATGTATTTCAGAAGCTTCCTCAAACCCCCTTTCCTCAGGAGCCCCACATGGCTCTGACAGTCTGAAGCACTTGTTGTTGGAGACAGGAGCTGGACAGACAGCACCAGTGCAGCCTTGTAACTCTCTTCGTGCCTAACTAGGAACTGTAAAATAAGGCCGTGTCTTCTCAGTGATGTATTTTGAAATTAAGGCCTTTTTTTGTGTGAAATGTTTAGACACTGTGTCCATGAGAACAGCAATAGTTATTTTCCAGATGGAGGTTGGACATTGTGCATTAAGTGAGGTGGTGGGGCACATGCTGAACTGCAAGAATAAAGCAATTACCAAATGGTACCAAAACACTCTTTGTGTTCTGTCTGTTTGGTGCTCAGAGCAGTGCAAGGGTCATGGAGAAAAGAGTGATAACATGATCTGATAATACAGGTAAAGGGTATATATTGATTCTTTCCTGCAAAAAACTAAATAAAGTTGTTTGTTCAGCTAACTAAGGGGTGGGGACTGGTTTTGTAGGCTTCATGATGCGTATTTGTTTTATTATGTGGTAAATGTGTGTGTGCATATGTGGAGTCTTTTAGGTGGTTTTAGTAGGTATAATTTCCCTTTTCGCTTGGTTAATCGCTTCACAGAATGGAAATTTTCATTTCAGGGAACCTCACAGTGAATATTTCCCTAAAGGTGGATAGTTTGTTCCAGCTATTAATCCTGCATAAGCTCTGCATAAGCTCTGCATAACAAGCGAGGGAGTTGTAGCTCCAGAGAGTTTCCAAACCCTTGTGCTATAATACTTTGATTTTTCCAGTGAAGTCTTTAGTTTCATCTGATTATGTTTCTTAACTCAATGCGTATTTCATTGAGGATCCTAAAGCAAGTAATAGGATGATATAATGCACAGAACTGATAATGAACAGAATAATTCCCAAATGCTGCTGCATGCTTCTGAGTGGGGTAGGCTTGAAAGTGTCCTCCAGAATCTGCAGAAGAAATGCAAATACAAGTTCCAGGTGGTGATCTGAGCAGCCACCAAACTACTGCAGGCCTCTGGGGACTGTGTAGTTAAGCACCTTATGTGGATGCTGAAGATACCACTGAAGGCTTTGTCTTCTTTGAGCTCACTCAGTTTGTGCAGTTCCTGGAATTTCATTTTAAAACCCAGTCTCTCGAGGTGAAAGCAATAGATATGCAAAGGCTCACAATGCAACACAGATGACTGTACAGAGCCACAGCTGGGGAATGCCATTCATTTGTGACAACCTTTTTCACTTCCTGCAGAGCACCCCACAAGGACTTGTGAGACCAAGAACTGATTACAAGCAGGCAGTGAGAGAGATGCATGATAAGGCATAAAGGCAGCAATCTCATAGCATTTTCAGTTTCAGACAGCACCAGCAGAGACTATTGGACTCCTTAGCATCACATTCCTTTAAATCTTTTTGTTTGCTACAATTTGAGTCTCTAGAGCAGAATGCTTCTGGACAGCCAGGTCACTGTTCACAGTGATAGATAGATATGCTGTAGATCAAGAGAATTCTCTGAAAGAGCCTATAAACATTGAGGAAGCAGTTACATGCACTTTTTCAAAATATTTTAACTGCTTGTTAGTTCAAGAAAATCGTCATAATCTGTTGAATGCAAAAGTATTTTTCTATTTTCTTCGAATGTTTGCAGCAGCAGGTGGGTGGTGGGATGTGTGAAACATCTTGAGTTGAGATGAATGAACCAATTTGAAAGAAGATAGAGTCTCTCCCAGGATTTTTCCTGATTTTTGAACCAAACTTCTAAGCTTGGGAAATTTTCACAAGCTGGTTAGGCACAGGCATAAACAGGACATAATTTCTTGGGACAGATTTTTGTCCCAAGGTTTCCAGATAACACTGTAAAATCGAGTTCAGAAGATGTAAAAGGCTTTTAAGATATTTTTCAGAACAAGGCTAGAGTGTGAGCTCGCTCCCTTTAGAGAGCTGTCCACCAAGAACTCTGATTTTTGAAGAAAAGGGCGAAGAACCAAAATTCCTGCATAAATCATCTGTACACAGAATCGATACATGTCCTCATTTTGTTACCTAGTAAAGTTGCTGAGAGATTTGCTTTGGTAAGGAAGCTGGGGTCGTGTGTGACTCGTGAAGAGACTTGGCTGATCTGACTATTTGAGGGCTTTGAATAGCTTAGCAAAACGCCTTTTGGACAGCTACATTTCCAACCCATTCTGTGTGAACCAACTGTGTCCCACAGAGCAGCTGCAATAACCTCTGACTAATTGTCTCTTYGGAAGGTTACCTGCTGAGAGCATCTGCCACGACATCCATTCTCCCAGAAATGTTTCATCACAGAATTGCCTGATGCAGACTGGAGAGCCCAGCATAGCAGGCAAGAAGGGAGTTATCTCTTGAGGCAGAACATAGAGGGCAGGATTTGCCTGACCTTGTTGAATGTTCATCATCTGTCTCGAAGCTCTGAGCATCCTGTCTAAGCTGCCTTTTGAAGCCACCCTGAAGCCTTCCTTGAGACGAGATGTGGCATTGATCCAGACAGTGGATCTGGGAGTGAGCCAGGATCCCACATACGCACGTGCTCGCCAGGGCTGATAGTGGCCTCCAGGCAGCGCTCGGCCCAGCGCCGTGCCCAAGCAGGCTGTGCCAAGCTGTGGCCAGCTGCCCCCTCAAAGCCCTTGTGTGGGCCTGCGACCACTCGCAGTGAGCAGCGTAGCAATACATAAATAACACCAAGGAGTTTATTGCATGTAAAGTCATTCTCTTCCCTAGATCTCATGTGGGAATATTTATTCAGGAGTGTATTTATGGTGACGGTATCAACAGATATTAAAACTATATCCAGGAGGATTAAGAGTACCTGCTTACGGGAGCAAGTTGTCCAGAAGAAGAAAAAGAAACCTTGAATCATCCTTGCAGAAATAGCAATTCTTGTGTCGGCTGCTATTTGTTTTAAAAACTCTGCACTTAGAATCTTGTGGTGGTACATCAGTGTCCCTGATAATTTCAACAAAAAATGTCTTGTTTCATGGCTGGATTTTATAGTTCATGGCAAATACGTCCTAACTGTACCCTTAAAAAGTAGGAATGAAGGGAAAACAACATTTAATTTTATGTATTTTCAGCTTTTATAGTTATTTTGCATGGACTTATTAAAGAATATCAAATGCGTGGGATTAGGATTACTGTGTTAAGTCCTCTAGGTGTTGTGCTCATAGACCACCTTTTCTGTCAAGCTATTCCAAAACCAAAATCCTGGTTTCCTTCTYGGCAACCAAATTAAGAAATCAAAGTAAGAAGAGACTTCCTTCCTTCCCCCCTTGGTATTTTTCCACTGTATTGACAAGTGAGTTTGGCAAACAACATTAAATAACCTTCAAGACTGTATCAGCTACCAGTTCTTAGTAATGAGGGAAAAATCAGGCAAGTCAGACCAAGACATGACTGGTTGGGAATCAAAACAAAATTGGCAGTCTTATCAAAAACCATCCACATCTCTGTATTCTCTTGGCTGCTGGGTGTTGCAATCAGTCCATAGATGAATGTGTCACTGCTTACCTCAGGCTGCAGCCCTGAGGCTTGGCTTGCAGCCTGTGCAAGCCAGAGCTGCTCCGATGAGAGGAGGGATCCGGCGGGTGGATGGAGCAGGCTGGGGAGTGGTGCTTCACCACCTCCTCCCTGCTGGCTCCAGCTGGCTACACACGTGCAATTGGTTGAGGTAACCTTGGATCTCTGGCATTATTGGCTCTGGTTAGCAGCGACCTGTTACATAATAAGGATGTGCAGCAATAGCTGCATTTACCGACAGGTTAAAAGAACCAGTGCTGTTCTCCACCCAGAAAAGGAATGGGATGGCTTTGTGATAGAGTGAAACCAAATGCTGGTACAACTTCAGTCTCAGCTGACCTGGGGTAAATGGTTCCTGCTCCTGCCAAGCCTGCCCCATGGCAGCATTTCCCAGCCCCTGCCAATCCTTCTTCCACCATAGTGACTGACTGGAATCAGCAGTTCCCCAAGAAGGTATTTTGTTTTTACTTTAACTTCCATGAGGTTCATAAAGCCACCTCATCTGTCACACCTCAGTGTTAGTAATTCAGTGCACAATAAAGGAAAGGATAAATCTACGAATGGGCTGCCAGGCATTTTATTTTATCAGTGTACAAAATTCTTCAAAGGTTGTGGTATCTGTTGGGGGCCCCAGAGCTGGACACAGACACCACCTGGAGTGTTGCATCCAGCTGTGGAGTCCCCAGTACAAGAAAGACATGGACCTGTTGGAATGAGTCCAGAGGAGGACCACTAAGTTGATCATGGGGCTGAAACACCTTCCCATGAAGACAGGCTGAGTTGGGGCTGTTCAGCCTGGAAAAGAGGAGGCTCCAGGGAGACCTTATAGCACCTTCCAGTACCTTAAAGGGGGCTACAATGAGGCTGGAGAGGGACTTTTCACAAGGACAGGTAGTGACAGGACGAGGGGGAATGGCCTTGAACTGAAAAGGGCAGGGTTAGATTAGACATTAGGAAGATGTTCGGTACTGTAAGAGTGTTGAAGCACTGGAACAGGTTGCCCAGAGAAGTTGTGAATACCCCCTCCCAGGCGGTGTTCAAATCCAGGCTGGATGGGGCTCTGAGTAATCTGGTCTAGTGGAAGATTCCCTGTCCATGGCAGGGGAGTTGGAACTAGATGATCTTTAAAGTCGGTCCCAACCCCAACCATTTGACAATTATATGAACTCTAATTATTTAATAGTAAGGTGCAACAAGTCTGCAGTAACGTACAGTATACTATAATGTCTCAAGTGACATGAGACATGTGAAGTGAGATACCTATGGCCTTTCTAACACAGGAAAAATATTACTAAATATAGCTGAATGCAGTTTTTCACAGACGCCAAGGAACAGTTGGTAGATGGATGTTTGAAAATAGGCATTTTTCATTATAATCCCATGTTTGAAATGTGCTGACTTTAGAAATATAGTATAAAATTAGTTCCAGGAGAATAAATCTAGCAAAGATAGAAGATGCTTGTTTTCTTTACCAGAGTCCCTCAATTATGGAAGTGTGACAAATAGGTAATACCACTAGGTTGAGTTGAATTAACCTCTGTTTAAAATGAATGTAAAATATGTCCCTTTCTCAGTTAGACAAAAATCACACAGCACGGGTACTCAAAAACTGAAATACATCTCTGGCTTTGAAATTATAGTTGTCTTTCTACAGCAGCTTCTTGAAAATGTCATATGAGATTAGATCTGTTCAGTGTTGTGTTGGTAAGCGTATGCACCCCCTGCAAAGGGCTGTCTTTGTTTCAAGAGCTTACAGTCTCAGGCAAGGTTTTCAAAGACAACTGCTCATTTGTGATACCTTTTATAAAGATCTTATTTTCAGAAAACACTAGATATGTACTGTTAGAAAACCAGCGTCCTTAGAAGAACCTGCAGCTGGGCGTGAAAAATTATATGGGTAATGAGGAAGAATAGGTGCGTCTAAAACCCTGTCCTCAAAGTCAGAAGAGAAGAAATGGGCTAGATGACCCCTAAATCCTCAGTTTGCTTGGTCTAAATGCAGAGCTTGACAGAACTACTACTATTCCTTTGCTCAGTGTTGCCAGTTGTATCCATACACCTCTGCAAGGTGCCCTGCACAGCTCGAAGTGGTTCTGCTCCCTCTGCAGTGTGAATGGAGCTCAGGTTGGGATCAGTTCCACTTCTCCTTGTTCATGGGTTTCTGTCTGAAGGGCCAGCTGGCTCATTTCAAAATTAAATACAAGCTAATGGCTGAGACAATGGGATGATTGGGGAATTTCAGGAAGAGTGCAATCCTGAGGCCTGACCTGATATAATTAGCCAGTTTACCCATTTTATTTTAGTCCTGCAACTTTGTGGCTAGGCAAGGTATTTTCCATTGCTTGGGAGTGCTTTTCAGGTTTTCCCTTCTTTGCAGCAGATGAGCTCAAAGAAAGTCCTGTTTCTTCTTTTTGAGACAGGCCTGTCTCTGTTGATGCTACACAGATGGGAGACATCCTGTAGTTCRTCTGAAATCAAACACTTTTGAGATGAAGAACCAGTTTGCTGCTCTCCAGCTTTAAAACCTCCCCACTGATTTGCCCTGCTTAATGTCACCATTGCTTTCTTTTCTGCCAGGAGATGCAGTCAGTTATCTGTCTAGACCAGCTGAAGGCTCAAAACCTTCCTGTATTTTCTTCCATGGAGTAAAACAGTTTCTGGGTCCCAAATGTGCATCTTTCTCAGTCCACTACCGATGTGGGTATCTCGTGTAGTAGATGACAGTAGGTGGTGTTGGAAACATTGCCCTAGAGAACCTGGAGGATAAAAGCAAGGCAGCTGTAAAAACAGAAATCAAGAGTAGCACCATAGTCAGGTAAATGTGCCCACATAAGGAGGGGAATAATTAAGGAAGCTGGTTTTTATTGTTCCTCTATTTCATAGGGCATATTTACACTGAGGGGTCAAGTGCTCATGGCAGGGAGAGGTGGTTTTTTTAGTCTTGTGTAATACCTACTGATTTATCATCCCATCCTGTCTCTGCTCAATCAGACCTTCATGTCCATAGCTACAAGAGTTTGGGGCTGGGAGAGGCAAATATGGGCAAAGTGACAGCTTGGCAGAGCCAGTTAGCCCACACCCCACAGAGAATAGCCCACCAGGCATGATTTTGAAGGAGTGAGAAGCAGAAATCCACTGCCAGCCTCAGTTTCAGCTGACGTGAATGCTGCCTTGGCAGCATCAGTATCCCATTAGCTTCACAATTCACCCAACAATCACAGCTCTTCCCACACATACAGACACATACACTCGTGAAAGAAGTGGGACATAAGCTGGAAAGGGTGCAAAGCCCGTCTTGATGAGTCCCAGCCCAGCACTGCCCTGGTCAGAGATCTGGTCCATAAAACTGGTGATGGGTGAGGGCTGTGTAATAAACAAAACTGCACCCCAAAACATTTTAGTGGTGGATTTGGCAGTGCTGGGTTAGCAGTTGGACTTGATAATTGTAAAGGTCTTTTCCAACCTAAATGATTCTGTGATTCCATAAAATAACATGGTGAACTTGTCTCTGTATGGCTTCTCAGCCCCAGAGGCCTGAGCCTGTGATAGGTTTACATGCATTTATGTGCTACACACTGAATTAACAACTGAATGTGCTTCAGCATGAGCAGTTCTGCATGGGCACTGGTCTCCTGTTCAGAAAGGCAGAACAGGGAGCACAAATCCCCATCAGAAAACATACAGTCTTAAAGATATTTAGGTTGGGAGAAGCTTCAGGAGATGGTTGTGGTAAACCGCACTCAAAGCAAGGCCTGGTCTGGTAACTTGGTCCAAAATGTAGCCACCCTCACTAGGAAGACTTTTTTCATTGCATCTGACTGAAATCTCTCTCGTTGCATCTTGTGTCCATTGCTGGGTGTCTCTTTGCTGTGTTTCTCAAAGAAAGTTTGGGTGGAGAAGGGGAGGAGAAATTACAAGTAACCTCCACATTCTCTTCCTTTATGGTGTGATCGCCTTACGCCTTTGCAAGGGCTTTCAGGCACAGAACAACAGCCACCAACACTGAGTGTGCTGTACTGCTTAGCAGGGAAAAGAGAAACTCTGCCACCTCCTCATTATCTTATGGGTTCTGAAGGGGGGGAGGATATGGGTGAGCTGTTTTCATATCTTCCATGCACCAATGGCCAGTTCTCACCATCCTGGCCAGCAGAAACGGTGTGGAAACATCAAATACTACTTGGGCATTTGACAGAGCCTTTCCAGCATTTGGCTATCAAGCCTTCAGTAGTTAATGCAAATCCAACCAAACAGAAGAGCTCTGCTCTCTGGGACTCAGACTACATGAAGACTAAGTAGTGCTTTCACATGAGGCAATAAAATTCAAGTAAGATTTGTTAAATCATGCAAATGATTGCTGGTCTGCACTTTGTATTTATCTAAGGAATTGATTAAGCACTGAGTTTTTTGGTTGGTGAGTAAAGTTGATTTTAAAAAGTACTAGGGTCACAATATATGTTCTAGGAGTACATTTACTAAGCTCAAACCTGACTTTTTAAATTTTAGTTGAAATGCATGATAATTCCTTTGCTCTATTCTATTCTCACTATCTGGTTTTGAATTTCTGTTTTGTTTCTTACAGCCCCAGTGGAGAGCTCTCCATAAACATTTCCAGCCTCTAAAGCTGCTGTCCTGCCACTTGATATGAAAGTGAACTTTCCTTCATGAAAAACCACAATAAATGGCGCTGCCAGAAGATGACCATGGAGGATTGAAGACAAACTTGAAGTAAAATCAGCCCACTCAGATGATACATTCTGGGGAGACCTGGTTTGCTGTGGAGTAAATATGTGGTGCAAAATATCCAGTGCTAATTTGTTGAAAATGGTCATTGACAGACCTTTAGCTGGAAAATTTCTTCCAGTTTTCATCACTGTGCATAACTTTTGAGTTCCCTTTAGGGGACTGTCTATGCCCTTCACTAGAAGTCCTGTTTTAGCATGGCAACTACTGGATTCTTTTATTATGTATGCAGATGGCATGATGTTTTAGGAAAAACTTACAACAATTCTCCAATCTCAGTGGATATGTTCACAATATTACACCCTGATAGGAATGTAAACGTCTTGTATGTGTTAGTTTTGCAGTCTAATGGTATTCTGTTAAACAATATCAGCACTTCATATGTGCTTTTCTCACAGAACTAGCACAGTCCGTATATATATAATGGTCTTTTTTTTTTAAATACTGAGGATATGTTTCAGTGTTTGTGCTGAGACTGCATCCAAACTGAAGCCCAGTACTAGCATCCCTTCACTGATTCACAGTAGGTTGTGTAGATAGATTTGCACGTGGCAGAGATGTGACTTCTTTTATCAAGACTTAGAGAACAGCTGTCACAGAGGTAGCCAAGAACAGGGTAGGTTGAATGAGCTGTAGGACACTGTGTCTGCTCTCCCTCTCACCCACCAAATATCAAAGGTTCTCGTTTCTAGTGTGCCAGGGTGTTTTCTTACTCAGTGAGGGAGAGGCAAGGGAGAGAGCCTTTCTCAGAGATGTGTGTGACCCTGGGTTTGGTCTGCAATAAAACCAGAATAAACTGGAAGAATTCAGGTTCTTTATGCTGGCCACCACTTATGTTTTGGGCAGGGCTGGGGAATCATAGTCCAACCCAAACTCTCTGAAAAAGGTAAAGTGTAAGACTATACTTCTAAGAAGCAAGACACTCCCTTTGGAGAGGGCAGATTTCTTCATTAACTTTTTCCACTTCCTACCCAAAACAGTATTTTGGTAGGAACCGGGAATAAGCAAATGGTTCCAATAAGCCTTTCAATATACTGTAGCAGGCTCAAGACTGTTGCATTCAATCTGAACGTTGTTTTTTGTTCAGTCTCTGAATGGCTGACCTCATCACTGGTTGTATCACAGCTGGCTGTGGTACTGTTTCTTCCATGGGGACTCAGTGGAATTAGTGTCTGTCCCTCACATCAGGACCTTCTTGACACACTCTTTATAATGAACTGATGTCATCAACGTAACTGAGAGGGCTTCCCTATTTGTTCCTTCTTTCTTTAAAATCAAAGGTAGCTTTTTTGTGTACTTAAAGACTGTCACTCTCTCCAGCCTGATAGACGGGTACTGTAGAGTTTCTGTTAGCATTAATTCCCAGCTGTGGATGAGACACAATACTGGTGTGAAGATTCTGTGATGGAGAGAATGTGCAGCTGGAGTAAGTCAAAGGCACCTTTCTGGAGGAAGCTCCTGTGTTATAATTCTTAAAAACTATTGTGCAGTTCATTGCTAGAGAATGGAAGGTCAACCACTGAGGGTGCCTGTACAACAAACAGATAATTATCTTCAGGGTTTAATTTTTTTCAGATGGTTATGGGCTTAGGTTTCAGCTCTCCACCCATCTCAGACTCAGCATGGTGGATACTTCTCTAATATTCAGTCCAAAACCAAATTATTTTTACTGTTGACCAAGATTTTCAGAAGCCGCTACTGATTTCTAATGGTTTGGGTCTTTCCATGGGTTCTCAAATGGAGCTCCCAAGAATTACAGAGCAGTAAGCTTCTACATTCTCTTTCTGGAAATCCTGGTCCCCAATTTTAAATTAATCGGTGTAAAAATTCTCCTTAAAACATAAGAATCTTTGCCAATTGCAACATTTGCACTTTTTAGAGCTTTTCGTAGGGTTGCAGGTTGGAATCTGATACCAATAGAGCTGGCCATGTGCATGGCACAGGTCCACTGTAAGCTTCAGCAAATTTTACAGCTCTTTCTGTTACAGGTTTTAAAAATGCACTCTGGCAACTGACATCAATTTCATGTTGGTAAAGCAATTAAAAACAAAATACTTTGATTGATATGTTGTATTAAAAGGAGAATGCTATACTTCTACAGTAGGAATTCTCTTATTTTACTACCCAGTGAAAAAATCCAGAATAATTTGAATGATAAAAGAAGAGTTTATCAGAGAGTGTTATCTTAAAAGGCTGTACGAGAAGAAGTTGTGTTAGGCAGAGAGCCACTAGAAGCTTTTTTTGTATCAATGTTAGTTTTGAACATCTTCCAGTATATGGGCATGAATTTAGATGTGTGCACTTCTCCTGTTAAAACAGTTTGTTTTAAAAGCTTCCCAGGATTTTAGCTATGGTGACCTAGAAAAGCAGTGTTATAGGCCCTGAGAAATGTGAAAATCAAGTCCAGACCCTTGAGTAGCCAGACTCAGTGAGAAGTCTGCTGTAGGTGCCTATCGGACAAACCTCCTTTGAAGCTGGTGTAGGTCTCCGTCCTGCAGCCAGCCTATGCATGTGGATAACTGCAAGCATAGCTCCCCCGAGCCCCGTGACACTTCTCACGTGTGTAACTGTCTGCCAGAGCCATAAGGAAATAACTGTACTTCTTGGCTTGTATTTAACTATTCATTGTGTTTGGATTTTTTTAATCACTGTTATTCTCCCAAAGTAGGCCATGCTTCCTCAGGGATATTTATGAAATTGTTCTGCATCTCCTGAACAACTATCTGGATCCCAGCGTATTCTTCTGAAAACTTTTTAATATAAATAAACATGTGGGAGAGATTTTTGTTATTATGAATGGGGGCAGGTTCTGTGTTCTCGGAAAGGCTGTTGAGTGCAGACAATCAAGTCTATTGCATTTTTTATGCCCAACACCTTATTAATAGCAGACATATCCGCTTTTGCCTGGGTCACAGGAACAGTTCAGGGGTAAGAATGCTTTATCTCTAGCCAATAAATCATTTATGTCGAGAATGCCAAAGACCAAGTCAACATGAAAGGGAGCGAATAAGTTATTCCATCAAAGGAAGTGAATTTAAATATGCTCAGAGCCATTAGTTTGGTGCAAAAGAGTGGAAGACTAATGCTATTTTCATAAAACAGCCATTATCAGCCCTGTGGAGATAGATAAATTCGAAAAGGCTGTGCTGCCATTACATTGATCACCAGTTATTATCTCTGAGACAAGGCAGAGTTGTGACCAGGACGCTGTTCCCTATGCAGACCTGCAGCCTTCCTCCCACCCCAGAGCCTCTCCCCGCTGCCACACTCACCTGGTTTCTTTGTGTCCAGACCCTGCATCAGACCCCACTAATAACCCCTGATAGAAACAGCCATTCCAAGTGCTTCAAGCCGTGAGAAGTCGTCCACTAGGAACCTGAAGGAATTGCTCACCCAGAGAGCATGCTGCAGCTGAAAGCATCCTTTGCATGGTTTTGTTCCTCATTTTTTTTCGTCTGGGTGGCTTCCTGTGTCTGAACACCCACCGTTTATTCTGTTAGGGGGAAGGCAGCCTTCCAGGAGGGGAGTTTAAAAAAGCTGCATGAGCTCTTTGGTTTTGCTTGTCCAGGTGTGTGGCAATGCTGTACCAGTGAGTTCATCCCTTTCTGTCTGTTCCTTAGGGTAGGTGTTGTCACTCAACAGCAGCTGCAACATCATTGATGAAACCATTAAAAATTACAAAATTCTGGGTTTGCCCTGAATTTTCGGAAGACCCCAGCCCAGGCCCTGGCAGACTTACATTGCACTACTGCATAGCAATCTCCAGAGATGTGTTGATTAGTGCCAGCCGAGCAGCCAGGATTGGGGTGGGGTTTTTTGTCATCACTAGAATGAACCTCCCTCCACCTGCCACAAAGCCAAAAGATCTGCATTATTCAAAATAAAGCAAAATAAAACCCTGCATCTTTCACATTGGTCCCCTTCAACAGTTAGCATCTCTGCCATCAGAGTCTCCTTGAATGGCTCTGCTGCAGGACTGCAATTGACCCTGGTATAAATAGGCTGCCAATAAGATTTTAATTTTAAAAGAGAAGGTCCTTTGGTATAATTAAAATTGATGGGTGAGGGGAAAATATTACCAGCATTACCTGCAACCTCCTGTAGTAAAATTCAGGAGAGTAATCTGGAGTGCGAAAAAACCCACCAACATAATGTATGGGTGATTAGGCAGGCTCATGAGGATAAATCAGCAAGTAAGAAAAGGAGATGTTTAATGAAGGAAGCCAAAAAATGTATGGGAAGTCAGTGGCAAATAGGTTAGGGCTGGTTACACCAAAGACTTTACATATATCCTGATAAATACCGTCGTAGCAGAGCTAAGTGTGATGTYAGACAGGCCCAGCACAGTGATTGCTCACAGTACATTGAAAACCCAACAAATAGTCTTCTTTTGTATTTGAAAGCAGTAGAAGGAGAGAGTCAGATTACACATTAAAATGTAATTCCTCCTACTCCATCAGTAATTACAGGTAATATTAAGCAGCAACTATCCAAACATAATTTTAAATTTGTAGAACCATTAACTGAACCCAAAAGTGAAGGAAAACTTGCCTAGGACTCCTCAGAACCAGAAAGCATATAGGAGGCTTCAAATGACACCAAAACCACAATAATTCAAAAGAATAAGTGGTTTGATCCAGAAAACTATAGGCTCATTAGCTTCCTATCAGTCTTAGGCAAAATCATGGAAATACTGATATGACGTAATCATTAAAGCAATTAAAAATTGATAAAATCCTCTGAATTATTTTTATAGAACTGTATCATGCCAAATAAACTTGCTAATATTTTTTGTGATATCAAAGGATTGTTGAGAAAAGAAGCTCTGCTGGCATACTATACTTAGCCTCCTGTAGAGCGTTTGATTCTGATAAAGAACAAAATAGCACAATGCAAAATCAATATCACCCATATTAAGTGGATTAAAACTGATTACAGGCTAGATCACAAAAAATAGCTGTAAATATGAATTATCCTCAGCAAGACTATTTCTGATGAGCTCCTCCCAAGGTATGCTCTATTTTCAATATACCTCCCAGGGAAAGAGAAAATTACTGTTGGCAACAGTCAGAGATGACAAAAACAGGGGTGCAGTAAATAAGGATATGAGCAGGTCAGTAGTGGAGAAGAACCTGGAGGACAGAAAAGTCAAAAATCCCGGAGAGATGGCAGCAAGTCCAACTTAGAAGTATGTGGAGTATGTCTGCAATAATACAGTGGCTGTGAAGGTGTCATAAATAATCCATTCAGCATCAGCCCCAGAGGTGCTCTTGCCAGCTGGGATGCAGGACCTGGTAATAGTGATGCCGGTCCAGTTGGTTTGGTCACTGTCAGTCTTTCAAAAAGAGTACCTACAACTTGGAAAGAGTATTTTCAATAGTTCCCAGTGTCATTCAAGGGCAGGAAAACAGGTCTTATTATAGTGTCAGACTAATGAAGCTCAAGCTATTAATTTATCAGAGGCAATTTGAAGAGGTGACTTGATCTCCATCTGCAATCACAATCTTCTACCTGGGCAGGGAAGTGCTGTCTGAAGGCAGGTAGCTCTTCTGTTTAGAAGAAAAGGGAATGATGTGCTCTACTGGTTGGAAACTGATTTCAGGGTAGAAATTAAGTGCAAATACTCAACAGGGAGGATAATTACCCATGGAGACAACTTACTTAGTTACCTGGCATGTTCTCCATCACATAAAGTCTTTAAATATATGCAGAGTATTTTTCTAAGTAAATAAGCTCTACCTCAAACTGAAATCCAGGCTTGGTGCAGCAATTACTGGATGAAGTTATTAGGCATGTGTTATGCAAGGATTAGACTAGATCATCAGATGTAAACTTCTGAATTAAAAATTTCCTGAAGTTTCCAATATTACAGGAAGGCAGGGCGATCTATATCCTTTTTTTTTTTTTTTCACAAAATGGTATTTAAACAGCTTCTGTGGAAAGCTGCACATTTGGTATGAGCATCAGTAGGTCTGCTCACAGTTGTAAGGTTCACATATGAAAGGAAGAGAACATATGAAAGGAAGAGAACTGGACAAGAAAGAACAACAAAACCCTTGGACATACCAAGAGTCTGTTGCCTTTCATTAATAGCAGCCTGGGACAAAACGTTGCATGCAAATGATGGGGCCATGTGGATGTGTAGTCAAAGCAAGGAATAACAGCTGTGGGTTTGCCTTTTAAGAAGGTAGCATCTTGCTGGCAAGAAACAGATTTTTCTGCCTTCAACAACTGGCAGAGAATCTGCAGTGCTGATGGAGAGGGTGATTGTATCGCTGTGCAGCTGAGCATGGTACACAAGTTCCTTGCTTTAAAGCCAGAAGACTTCTACTCTCATGATGAGCCCCATTGGAGCTGGTTAATAAAGCCCTGGAAGTGAAATTACATCAGTGGGGTTACCCAGAGTAATGACAGCTGCTCCCAGCAGTGGGTTTTTGCAAGAATGGGTCCTATTACCATTGGCTGATTCGAATGTTGTGTTAGAAATAAGCAGTGGGGTACTTGGTGTCTGATTCAGGTTTCACAAAACCGCTGTCGATGGGTGCAAGGCAAGTGTGAGCCATTGGAGCCAACTTCCATATGCTTCATGAGGTGGTGGGGAAAGCAGGAACTGGGATGTATGGTCTGAAGAGTAAACAGTTCACACAAACAAGGGAAATCATAAAAGCAATACTTACTGCAGATCGGTATTGAATCAACATCAAGGAGCTGAAAAAAGAAGGAACTAGCTAGGGCCAGAGCTATGAAGATAGAGATCTTTGGGGATCCTTGCTCTAATCCAGTGTGAAATCTTAACGAAATGAGTTTGGGCTAGATTTGTGGTTTAAAGAACATTGGTAGATGCTTGCTGCCTGACAAATAAATTCTGAGGAGTCACTGTCTTCAGGGTGTGATAGCTTATGGGTGTCCTCGCTGCTGGGACCCGGCAGAGCATTCTGTGACAGGCATGGCTGGGGCTGGCTGGGAAGGGCAAAGCTGAACTTGCACATGACTGCAACATCTGCTTCTGCCATAACAGTAGGATTGACAGCATTATTATAGCACAGCCAGGCTCAGTCTGAGAATGAAATGAAAAGCTCCCTTCTGATACTAATTCTGAATATATCTAGTTTCTCAGAAAAAAAAATCCTGTGTAGTCATTGTTACACCTCTAATCACATTCCTTCTATTAAGCATTTGCCTTGAATTTATCTATTTAATATCGTAAGTCACCCAATTAAATAGCAAAACACAGGGGTTTGTTTTAAAGCAGGGAGATTGGTATTGCAGCAAAACTGCATGTAAGCAATAAGAAGCTGTGCAGGAAAGAAAGAAGCCCCACAAATTGTCCCATCACATGCTTAGGGGACTTGGTCGGTTGGTTGGGTTTTTTTCATTATTGAGAGGGTGGTTTTACATCTAGGCAGAGGTTTTCCTTACTGAGCCAGGCTTTGGTCTCAAGACCAGATACATAAAGAAATGTTTGGAGCCCTTTTAGCACTTCATCTGCTTCCCTATGTAAGAGGCTCCTTCTCTGCACTTCTTCTGAGAAAGGTAGAAAAGAGACTAAATGACAGTAGAAAAAGCACAGAGGGACAGAATATGCAAAGCATATGCAAAGCTTATGCAAAGCATCTCAGCATCCAGCCTATGCAAAGCATCTCAGCATGAGACCCGCATCTCATCCTTCTCCCCTGAATCCAACACCACTGAGCAAGGGAAGGAATGGAGCCATGCCGGGCTAACCCGCAAGCGGAGCCGTGTTCTGTCCGTGATGAGTGGCTCTTGCAGCCACGGCAGGAGACATCACCTGGCAGGACTGGACACTACTCTGGCAATGGGAATGACCAGCATTTCCCCAAAGAGGCTGCGTGCTCTGAGAAGACTCCTTTGCTTTGCACTAAGCTGCTGGGATACTTGGCAAGGCTAAGAGGTATATTTTTTAATTTCTCACAGTTATTGCAGAATCTGAAAGTGGCAGGGCAGTGCTTTGGGATGTGCTGGGCTTTGCTTTCAGCTTCTTGTAGGGACTGCAGCTATCTGGACCTGCCTCAAAATTATTGTTTATTTTTCATGAGTTGGGTTAGGATGGGAGGAATGCCTCCCTGGCTCTGCACACCATAAACCAGCAACGGGGCTCTAAATTTAGGCTCCTCTATTTTGGGGAGTTGAATTTAAGGTTGTTAGAATGTGACCCTGAGGAAAGCAGGTAACCAACAGCTGGAATTGCAGTGCAGCTGCACCTGAGTTGCCTCCAAAGGTTGCCCTCAAATGAGGAGTCCATGGACAAAATCAGATGCCAGGCTGTGCTGGTGCATCTGCATCGGCCGCTGATGATGGACATGAACTGCAGGGAGTGAGAGGGGGACTGGGATCAAGGTCCTGGGAGATCTGGTCACCTGATGCAGGACAGCTGGATGCAGAAAGGCTGACTGCAAGCCTATGGCCATGGTCAAAACAGTCTCCTGAAGCCAGCAAGTTGTGTCTGGTCCTGCTGCCTTTGGACTCAGCTCTGGTTTACATTCACTAAGGAAATACTTTTAAGCCAGTGATCTCCATTTAATGTTAACTTGATTGATAATCTAGGAAGATGCCAGCACTCTAATGCTTATAAAGTGACACACTGTTATTCCCAGTACATCTATGGCTGAACTTTTTAATGATGGAGCCAAATGAGGTGGCATGAGACAAAAGTGTGCCTTTTTGTTTGATGTACACTGCATTTCCCCAGGCATCCAAGGTGTTCAGCTGCACAGCAGTGCTTTTTTCCCCAAACAGAAACTATCATGCAATCTGATTTTTAGTATATGAAGTGGCCATCACTGTTAATTCCACCTCACAGTTTTTATATTCAATCTTTACTTCCTTCTGTTTTCAAAAATCAACAAAAATTAAAGCCCAGGTGGGAGGGAGGAGTTCTTTTAAACAATAAAATTAAAATCAATATCAAGTTTTTGGTATCTTTGGGCATGATCTCTGGAAGCTTTGGGTATCTGCTTTATCATTTTGTATATTTGACAATTTYGTACTCTGCATTGTTTGACTTCATTTGTGCATGGCAATGTATTAAAACATGGAATTTTTATTATACAGTAAAAGTATTTTGTTTGATTTAAACAAGGTCAAGCTTGATCCAGGTCACCAACAGAAGGAGGAGAAAACCCAGAGGTTTTTTCTAGCAACAACTCTGACCTGGCAGTCTGGGCAGTCTTATTCGGGCGGTTTCCAGCACCTGAAGGTGCGCAGAGCTTTTTGCCCACTCGCAAGTCTCCTTCCCCAGCTGCCATCCTTGGGTCTGTGCAGGTGCTGCCTAAATGCAGCACATCACAGATGCTACAGGAGGTGTTAACTGAGCAAAGGGCTCTGCTCTGCTGGGCAGGGTTTGGGTGTGAATCCAGACCAATTCTTCTGATTTTGCTTGATTTCCCCTGGATTTAGTGCAGTGCGACAGCGAGCAGACACTGCACACAGTGATGAAGAATTCTCCTTGCACTGCCCTTATTTCTCAAGACTTGGGGGATGCCCTTGTCAGCAGTGAAGCATCCTCCAAGGGGACCAAACCGCAAAAGAAGCAGGTACTAGACTGTTTATGCTGTGAGGCATTTCACTGCCATCCCACCCGCCCCATTTATTCTCAGTATTTATGGCATGCGAGCAATTTAAAAGTCAATGGATTAGGTAGTTTTCAGTAAAATGCTGAAAGGCTGAAATTCCAGCATGATATTATGCTCTTCCATATGTGTGGTTTTTTCTTTTCAGCCCTAATTCTGAATGTTCTCGCATTTGTAAGGTAGAGACTGATGACATGTTTTGGTCAAACACAAAACACTGGGATTAATACAAAATAATAGAACAAAATTATATAGTGTAAGCTGTAACTGACAAAGTCAAGATAAATTGTCATCTAAAAAAATCATAAATTTTAGTTTTTGTTGTAACATCTCGTGATGGGGCTGCAATTTAGTAAATTCTGTTTATATCTTTAAAAAGCTTTCTACTCCATAAACTTCGTCAACAAGAAGAATAAGATAGCAGGGRAAGTTCTGTTTTTGAACAGGTCTGTGCACATTRCTTCTTGGGCTGAGGGAAATTAGAACAATAGTACAAGTAAAAAAAAGTTGCTACATCACATACCCTTTTCACCATCAGGGTCTCCATAGGGATTACAGTGGTGCTATACTATCACAACTCTGGGTGCTGCACACTAAGATTATTTCCATTATGCCATTATTTCCATAAATGCCATCTAAACGAGATCTGCTTTATAATGAAACTGCAGCTGTTGTGATCATGAAATATTTCTCCCTGGTGACAGAGAAAATGGTTACATGAAGCTATGGACAAGGAGTTTCCATTTGTTCTCATATGGGTTTTGCGTTACAAATGTCAGGAATGGGGTTGCAGTTTCTTTATGCACAGTTTGTTACTCAGAAACCATCAGTGGAGCAACCAGTTGTACAGTTTGTTTTTCCTGGTCATTTCCTTCCAGTAACCATTAGTCCTTGATGCAACTTGCATGATCTTGTGTTATATACCCATGTACCTCCCATGGATCCATCAAAGCTTACCTTACACTGAGCACCTATCAGGGGTTACAGGCCCAAGTTGTGCTGCTTGGACTCTTGGGCTCCAATGCCATGTCCTTGTCCAAAAATTGGATTCCTGAACTGAGATCGTGTTAGCTGAGCAGATCTGTGTTCATTTGAGCAAAGCCTTCTGATGTGAACACATGTCCTTAGTCCATTGTGAAGTCCAGGGAATGAAGTACAACCCTAGAAACACACRTGATGTTCCCAATCCCACTGTCGACCTTTTGTTTGTGAAAGAGCAAGTTCCCTCACATCGTCTCTTCATGTCCCATCTCCWTATCTGTAAACCTGGAACTTCATTTACTTGTCACTGTTAAACCTGGAAGCTCAACAGAGGAACTGCAAGTCTTCCAAGAAGATTGTGTTGCAAGTCAGATTGATTTGAACAGACCGGGCACTGTGGTACAAGAGACACCTTATTTGGGAGATAAGTTTCCATCCACAGCTCCTGCTTCTCTGATGTTCCCCTCTCCCCGCACCCCAGTGCCGATTTGCGCATGCAGTGACACTTTCACGGGTGAGCTGTTGCATCATCCCACTCTCGGCATGTCTGAGCTCCATTCCTCTTTTGTGCACTCCTTCATCTCATTCATGTCACTGCCTTGTCATTGCCTTCTTGCTTTTCTGCACCTGACATGATTTCTTGCCTTCTACTGTTATTAGCATCACATGGGAAATACACTGAGTTATTGCACGTTAGAAACACCTTGCCAAATAAAAGAGCTTTCCTTTTAACAAATGGCACCAAGGCACTGGCCTTAGGAGGAGGTAAAGTAGAAAACAAATTGCCACAGGCTTGTTTTAGGGAAATATGGGGATTAACCTCATCTCCATGTCAGTGATGGAACAATAGGCTAAAATGGCAGCAAGAAGGATGCACACTGGACACTTTCTAGGAAGAAAAAAAAAAAAAAGGTTTTAGGAACAGGGATCCCGAAGCAGTAGCAACTGCTTCAAGAGATGGAGAATAGCTTTGATTAGCATCCCTCTGCAATCCTGACCCTGTGGTACGACAGGACCAAGTTGTCTACCAAAATCTCTTTCTCAGTTCAATTTTCCTGCAGGTAAGACTTGAATGGGAAGCAATGAGTTACCTCTGTTAGTTATCATTACTTTACATTTCAAATGGAACAGAATCTAGATCTTCATTTTCTACCTCGTCCARGTAAAAATCTGCTACTATGTAGCTATGAGTAATTCCAGACTCATTGAAGTCAGTACCTCAGGCTGTCAGCTGAGAAACCAGGACACGTCCCCTGCCRTGGCCAGTTCAGAGCCAGAGCCAGAGCCTGGGTGACAGCAGGGACCAGGCCCACCTTCTCATCCAAAGTCACCAGGCTGAGCGAGAGCCTGTGCTGAACAGTGACAAACAGCAGCAGTCAGTGAGACTTGGGAACACAGAATGGGTGGCACTGTGCAGGACCAGGGTCAGCCCAACTCCTACATCCAGGCTTTCACCTGGTCTTTACTAGGCACCATCAGGATATTTGGGATAGGTAGAGAAAAGCCTTGGAATTAGGGGGTTAAAACAAACAAAATTATATTGAGCCCAACTATGAGCTGAAGAGAGGCAATATTTTCTAGCCAGCTGGCTGAAGCCTCGAGAGCTTCAGCCATCCATTACAGAGGGCAGGCTGAGGGGATGTGTGTGGCCACCTCTGGCCTCCACCAACAGCTCCAGGCAGATTAGAAAAACTGATTTTCCTTCACTGGGGAGTTTTACTGCAGAGAAATGAAGCACTTTAGGGCACATCATAAGTCTCAGCTTGAACACTCTGCTCTGGCACTTTCCAGGCGAGACAGGAGAGCCTGGCTGGTGCTGAGCGCCGGATGCTCAGCCCAAGGGGTGCTTTGGCTCTCCTCCGTGCTGTGAAATGGGATAGAGATGCAGACTACGTTGGAGGCAAATTGTTTTATGGAAAATATTGGAAACCATTGTACTAAGCTGATTAACTCATTTTAACAATTTTCCTTAGCTACACGAGTTGCCCCACATGAAAAGTGCAGCTGCAAGCATTTGCACAACGGAAACGCTCCCACATGCAGGAAAGCCAGATAAGCCCCTGCCTGTCATCAGTACAGCAAGAAATTTAGTACTTTGGGGACATTGCAGGGTTATTTGATGCCTCTGTTTAAGTTTTAATTCAGAGCATAGAGTGTACTGTTATACTAACTGGTTTTGTCCATGTCCCTCATGTCCTAGACTCAGCCTGGTTTTGGCAATTCTTGGCAGGTAAAACTTTGTCAGAAACATGAGAAATTGCAGGATTCAGGGCTCCCACTGCCTAACTCCACCTGGAGACAACAGCTGCTTGTTTTACCCCGAGGCAGTATCTCTTCTGCCCTCCTCCACTTCCATGAGTCGTACAGTATTACGCAGGGGAAATTAGGCTTTCTTCATGCTTCCCGTCTTTCTCCATGTTATTAGTCCCATAACAAGATGCCTCTTAATCCCAAAATACTAACTTTTTGGACAGTGTTCTGCTAATCCCATGAGGGACTTGGCAACCAACAGAAAAACCAAGATTGTTTGGAATATTATCCAAACACGTCGGACCAAGGACCACCCTCAGCCTTCAGCATTCCTCTTGGGTCACCAGTTACACACCCCTCCCTGTTAAATTAAAACCACTCTAAAAGCAGTATGGTTTTAAGCACTAGCAGCAGGGCATTTATATGGGATTTTCAGACTGATATTTCCCGGGCCAGTTTGGGACCTCCTGAGAGTAGGATATTGTYTCAAAATATTCCCTGAAAACCATCAAGAAGCATTAGTATCTAAACACATCAGTGACAGTTGTACCACCTCTGAAAGCATTAGCTGCAAATCAGTTTTACCCTCTCTAGATGTTTCAGAGCTCATGGCTGGTGCTTTTGCTCCAATTTCCTATGCTTCCAATTAYAGACTTGAAGCAGCAGCAGACCTGCACCAGAAACAGGAGCTGGGGTGGCCACATGCTCTCTCACTGCCAGCCAAGGCACAGAGCTGCTGTAGTGAACCAGAAGCTGTGGGCATGCATCTCCATGGAAATACGTTCTTGGGAAGATCAGAGCAATGCTGGGGGTTGCATTCTTCCTTTTGGTTTGTTCTGAATAGTAGCACTGTAAAAATCAATATAGCACTTTTAAAATGGATTACAAGGCAGTTAAATGACAGTCTCCAAAGAGGAGTTGCAAATGAAGAGTGATCCCATGGGAGTTTTTATAGAGGGAATATTCAGGAAGCTGTTCTTGGTTGTTTACCTAAGAGGTCACAATAGATAAGCAATTGAATACAAGTTCCATGTGTGATGCTCTTGTTAAAGGGGCTAATATGACCTAGGATGTATAAATGGGAATATTGAGTGGTAGAGGAAACATATTAGCTCTATACATGACATTAATGAGACAAAATGAGTCCAGTTCAGCTGTCAACACTTAAAAATCCTGTTGTAAAACTGAGGAAGGTTGGGTGAAGAGCTGTAAGACTGATTGAAAGCATAGTTTACAATGACCCAGAGGAGCACAATCCATTTATATTATCCAAAAGGACTATAAGAGATGAATTGATCTATAAGTATCTATACATGGAGGAGGAATATGCTACTAGAGATTACTTAACCTAGCAGACGAAGGCATATAAACCAGGAAGAGTGGAGTTAAAAAAAAATCAAGTTGAAAGAAAAGCACAGTTTTCTCCTTAATGGTCTTGTAATTAACCACTGGAGGAGCTGACATGGGATACGGTAGGTTCTCCATCACCCCAAAAGATATTTAAATTAAGCGTGGATGTCTTTCTACATGATGTAGCTCATGTATCGGTGTGGGAATTGCTGGGCGAGACTCCATGGTCTGCATTATGCAGGAGGGCAGAGGAAACCACAACGGTGGTGTCTTCTGGCTGTGAAATCTATGAAACTATCAAAGTGATGACATCTGTATATGACATCCCAGCAGCATCCTGCCTATTTATGCAACATATGTTATGATCTTTTAGGGATATTTAGAGGGCTTTAAATATTTTATTAGAGGTTTTTTAATATACTCTGCCTGTAAAACCAGGTAGATGAAATAAACCTTAAAAAATAATAAAAAAATATCCTGAAATAGATTTCCTATAGCCCCAAATCCCAGTCTTAAAGCCAATATCTCAGGATACTCTGGGCTTTCAATATGATGCTCCAAGGACTCAGCCCTTTATTGTGGTTTAAAGCTTCTATTTCACAGATTTATAGATGCTAAATTCAGGAGGGACTACTGTGAATATCTAAYCTGACCTTGTGCATAACAGAGGCCACAGGGCATCCCTCAATTGCTTCCAGGCCACACTGAAGCCTTCCAGATTCTTCCTTCATACCATAGCCAAGACACTGCCTTCCCCTCCATCCTCACARATAAACTTCAGATCATCTCACATCTCACCACAGCATCCTTCCTTCCGCCCCTTGCAAATGAAATCTTTCCTGGCACATGTCCATTCAAATTGCTGCTGCAAAGATCATTTGCCATTCCTATGTCTGCTTGCTGGCTCTCCCTTTTGCCTTTCCACCAACACATCTGCTGTTCCTCACTGCCTGGTCCCTACCTCTGCCTTTTCATCACATTTGGTATCAGCTCACTCCAGCCTCGCATGGCCCACTTTGCTACCTTTTTTTTGTATCCCCTTCATTTTTCCTGAACAAGCCTCGTGTGGTGTAGCACCAATTCATGGAGAGGGACCCTAAGTCACATCAGTGCTGCTAAATGAAAAGATGCTCAGAGCATTCACACCCATTAGGGGGACAGAGAATTGGGGTTGTGGTCAGTTCATCACACGTTGTCTCTGCCTCTCTTTCCTCCTCAGGAAGACTCATCACACTCCTCCCCTGCTCCAATGTGGGATAGCTCCCATGGGAGACAGTTCTCCATGAACTTCAACGTAAGCCCTTCCTATGGGCTTCAGTTTTCCACAAACTGCTTCAGTATGGGTCCCTTCCATGGGGTGCAGTCCCTTAGGAACAAACTGCTCCAATGTGGGTTCCCCACGAGGTCACACATCCTGCCAGCAAACCTGCTCCAGTGTGGGCTCCTCTCTCCACGGGTCTGCAGGTGCTGCCAGGAGTCTGTTCCAGTACAGGCTTCCCACGAGGTCACAACCTCCTTTGGGCACCCACCTGCTCCAGCATGGGGCCCTCCAGGGGCTGCAGGGGAACCTCTGCTCTGGTGCCTGGAGCACCTCCTCCCTCTCCTTCCTCACTCACCCTGGTGTTTGCAGGGCTGTTTTGCTCACATATTCTCACTCCTCTCTCAACTGCTGTTACTCTGAACAGGTTTTTCCCCCCTTCTTAAATACCTTATCACAGAGGCATTGCTGTCATTGCTGATGGGCTCAGCCTTGGCCATCCTGGAGCCGGCTGCCATTGGCTCTGTCAGACATGGGGGAAGCGTCTGGCAGCTTCTCACAGCAGCCACCCCTGTAGTCCCCCACTACCAAAACCTTGCCACTCAAACCCAACACAGCGTATCAGTGACAGATTCTTGTCACTGGATTCTTGTGCAGGGAGAAATCGTTCATGTGAATTATTAAATGTCTGTATATCATTCCAAGGCATACAACAGTGTGGTACAGTTTGCATCTAGACAAAGCCTGTATCTCTTATTCTGAAAGAATCCAGCTTGATAAACTTCAGTGTAGGAGACTGGCATCATGGGACTGTGAACAAGGGAGAGCTGGGCAAGAAACAGGAGGTGCCACAGCAGGGGAGCAGGCTGGAAAAGTCAGACCATGGAGTACCTCATCCCAGACTTTGCTTTCTAGAGAAGAGCTCTTTGCCCTCTGTGTGTGAGTGGTGCTTTGTCTGGTGTGACAGGTAAGTGAGGAGAAAGGATGCACAGGAGAATCTACAGCCTTCACTGCTTCAACAAAAACTGACAAATATCCTCTTTTACAAAGCCTCAGTGCACAGAATTTTTTTAACCTAATGCTGCTCTGCACAACTGCACAAGGTTACCTTACTTTATGTTACAGCAGAGTTTAATCCTTCTGGAGCCAAACTGCATAAAATTGCCAAAAGCTGACACACGTCTCTGCTCAGCGCTGCCTATTGACACGCAGGCGCCTCTGGCCAAACTGAGAGGAAAACATCCGTCAGTAGGTGTTAATGAGACCATCACATGTAGCAGACAAGACCCAACCAGCTCAGCAAGATCTGACAAAATTCATGTTCTCATTGAATGATCACAGCTATCTACGGTTCCTCTCAGCTGTCAGGGAATCTCTCGCACATATCCTTCCTCACATGGAGATTTTACGAATTTTAGAGTTAGCAGGATGCAAATCTGCCCTTTGAGGCTCGGCTGTCAGAGCAGAGCTTTGGCCAGTACCTTGCAGGGGCTTCTGCAGGAAAACAAAGCAGTATTAAAGAATGTCCTAAGTGTCCAACTCTCTGAGCCAGCACAGTTGAAGCCTGGGGGTGAGAAGTACTTTTTTTAGCAGGGATGTAAAGTTAAATGCCCCATTGGTTGTAACTAGTCCTGATGCCATGTTGTTTTTGCAGGAAGCCGTGGGCAGCTTCGATCTTCATACCTGCCAGTGGTCCTGAAGGAAACGCTGCTGCTGGAAAAGGTGTGTGGCATGTTTTCAGGTTGTCAGGCAATGGCATAATGGCTTTAAACATTGCTGAGTTAAAGCAGAAGGGAGGGGGGTGGGGAGAACGGGAGAGAGGGGAGGCAGTAGTTCACAGAGAAAATTTTCATTTAATTAACTGATTATTTAAATCTCACTGTAAAAATCAGAGCTAAGTATATCTGTCCAAGGCAATGTATATGACTCACAGTTTGTCAAATAGATATTCTGGAAGTGAGAAGTTACAGAAATAAAAGTCATGAATTATCAGTTGTTCTTTTATGCTCATGGACAGCATCTTTTATTACACGTAAATTCCATTTATAGCCACTGCAACCAGGAAAAATAGCTAAAGTCAAGTTTGCATGGATGGAAAAGTGACACAACAAGAAACTAAGTCTAAGGATGGATTCTGCCCTGTTGGTACAGGGGATCCACCTGACCAGCACTAAACATCTGCAAAGTCTGTTTCCAGGCTCTGCCTGGGGATTCCCCATCCCAGTCTGAACAGGCAGCTGCAAGGCTGACACATGCTAAAAGCTGCCGTTTCCCTCTGTTGACCATCCTAGGAAGCTCAGACAGAGACTGTGGTTTACTAAAGTTAATAAACCCCAGATGAACCCTACTTGCTAATGCTTCTTGAAGGCAAATTCATAGACAAGTCCCAAAAAATTTTAAGAATTTCCAATGAGACACCTAGTTTGATTCATGAGCCCTTCTCTGCAGTATGCTGAGCTCCTGCCATGCTACCTACAGAGATAAAAGCAGCAAATTCTTCTCCACACAGGTTTAAAAGTCACGTTGCAGAATCTGAGCTGGACAGCCAAAAAAGAAATGGCTCATTTTTAATGTGAGGTCCAYGTAAGGTTCACTGTGGGCATAACTCAGCCCTGTCCTGCTCTTGAGACCCAGCTTGGGCTTTTGCCATGGCTTTTTGGGAGGACAGATGTGGTTTGTCTGCAGAGGTAGTAAGCTCATTTCTCAGTGTTTCTTTAACATGTCAAGAAATGCCAAGGGTTTGCCTAGGGGGAAGAAGAGACCCATACCAAAACATCTCAGGTCAGACACCTCTTTCGAGGCAGCTCCTGCCCCATGTCTCTTTTCTAAAGATGCCCCAAGCAGGAGCACTACACTGTGTATTCTTTTTTTTCCTCTGGAGCACATCTATGGAGTTAACAAACAGGTGGATATAAACTTAGTTGTTTAACTGACTCAACTGTTTAGCAATTTAACAGACAAATGTACATACCACTAGGTATCTGGAAACCAGTGTTTTCTGTCTGAGACAGCAAAATGAACGGAGAGCAAAGACCAAACACTGAAAGTTAGCAGACTAGGTACAAAAATATACCGGTTGCTAGGAGATAGCATTTAATCTGGAATTTTAGGCAGTAAGTAAAAACAAAGTTATAAGAAGAAACATTGTTTAGGGCAGAAATCAACCCGAAGCAAGCAGTTGTTTATGAGAGGGAGCACAGCGAGGGTGCTGCCCGACCACACGCCGTGGGGCAGGAGGTGAACGAGGAGGTTATCGACTTGACTGTGGGAACAAAACCCCTGCCAGTGAAAGGCAGCAAGGACAAAACTCTTTCCTAGTCGAAGTTGCTGGGAGATGTGCTACTAAAGTAAATAAAGGTTGTACTTCAACCTGCAAATATCACCTTTGCCTGTGATGGAAGCCCAACCAGAATGTAAATGCTGTGAAACTCAGCTCATTCCCTCTGGTTGTGAAAATTACAGGAAAAACACAGCAAAAGTTCATTACTTGTGAAGTTGGGTCCCCAAATCCACCAGATTCTGCTGGTTTCTTTTACCACTGAAACCCCTACTTTCTTAATAACATTAGAATTGATAAATGCCATTTTTAAAGAATAGAATATCTTGTGAAACCATACAGGTTTCAACAGCAAGGCCAGCAGGGAGTGGGGCTGGCTGCTCCTTACAGCAGTCCAGTCCCTGGTGGGAATTGTTCAAGTGGGATCTTAGTCTTGTTGAAATCAAGGACAAAATTGCAATAGATCTCAAAAGGTCATTTTGTCCTCCACGCACACAGGTCAAGGGTTGTGTGTAATCTAGTCCAGCACATGGTAATCACCTACACGCTTTGAGGACAAACCCCTCTTCTGGTTCCTATGCAGATATTAGAAGCAGTGTTTGCCTTCAGCACCACCCCTGGGTAATTTCCACCTCAGACATCCCTTTGACCAAGGCTGGTAAGCATTTCTACAATATTTGGTCACAGTGATTACATTAATTAGTCAGATCAACTATTGGGGTCCTAAGGCCAAGATAGAAATTCAGACCTTTTACAGCTTTGATATTACCTGTAATCCTGATGCTGAACCACTACTTGTTTAGACTTCCTTAGGACAGTGCTTGTCAAAGTGATTAATAATTTTCTCTGGGCAGCAGCCAGAGTCCACGCTGATGCCTGCAATCTGGCAGAAGGCTTTGATACTGTCAACAGGGCTATGGTCAAGCTTAAATAACCACTGGTTGAGGGAATGTGTTCTCCTTGCTCAGAAATCCAAAGGACTGTCCTCTCTGCTGGCCCAGCTTGTCCTCCAAAGGATAACTGCTGATTGCAGACATTGATGGCTGCTTCAACAGCCTCTGTAGAACAAAGTTGATGGCAGAAAGGCGGTAACGTGTGTTGTTACATCAGTGCTGCTGKTGGCACTGGCATCTCCTCTTCATGCAACCCCGACAGCAGAGTTGGTACCATCTGGATCTGCACACTTGCCAGGGTCCTCTGCAGTGAGGAGGGGCTGGAGAAGGACTGATTGGTCATTGTTCAATCTCTCTGATTGATCCCACTGGTTGGGTGGCAGAATATCAGCCGATGAGGGTTGGCTGGATTTTTGTCATTACCTGTGGTTAAGAGCCCAACCACCACAGTCACTGACTGCATCTCTCATATTTTATCATCTCAAGATGACCCTGCTTGAGTGGGAGGATTGGACCAGATGGCCTTCAGAGCTGCTTTTCAACCCCAATCATTCTGTGATTCTCTGATTTTTATGCTAGCAATGACTGCTGAATTTACAGAGCTCACTGTAAATCTCAGTCAATGAGAGACCTCACCTTTGGAAACCTGCTTTCCACCCTGTGAAAGGCCCAGCCTATGCTGTAAGGCTTTCCAGTGGCACTGAAGGGACCTCCAGGAGGTACCTGGAGGATGCTTTGAGGAAGGATGATAATGGTGATGTGCAGCTGGTGCAGGAAAGCAGGGGCTCTTGCAGCAGTGTGGTAAAGCACTTGGGTCACAACAAAGTGCCTGGAAAGCTGCATAGTGGAAAAGTACCTGGAAGTGTTGGCCAACAGCGACTGAACATGAGCCAGTGTGTGCCCAGATAGCCAAGAAGAGCAATGGCATCCTGGCCTCTATCAGAAACAGTGTGGCCAGCAGGACCAGGGCAGTGATTGTTTCTCCGTACTCAGCACTGGTGAGGCTGCACCTCGAATCCTGTGTCCAGTTTAGGGCCCCTCACTTCAAGAAGGACATTGAAGGACTGGAGTGTGTCCAGAGAGGGCAATGGAGCTGACGAAGGATCTGATGAGGAGCAGCTGAGGGAGCTGGGGGTGTTTAGCCTGGAGAAAAGGAGGCTCAGGGGAGACCTTATCACTCTCTACAACTCCCTGAAAGGAGGCTGTAGCCAGGTGGGGTTCGGTCTCTTCTCCCATGTAATAAATGACAGGACGACAGGAAATGGGCTCGGGTTGCACCAAGGGAGGTTTTGATTGGATATTAGGAAAAATGCCTTCACAGGAAGGGTTGTCAGGCACTGGAACAGGCTGCCCAGGGAAGTGGTGGAGTCACCGTCCCTAGAGGTCTTTAAAAGACATTTAGATGTGGCACCTGGGGACATGGTTTAGTCCTGGACTTGGCAGTGCTGGGTTAGCAGCTGGACTTGATCTAAGAGGTCTTTTCCAACCGAAATGATTCTAGAATTCCATGATGGCATGGCCACTCTGGGCTGCAGCCGGCTCTTCTCCCAGAATGACTGGAACTGCCTTGGCTTCTGCTGGCAGGAAGCACAGATTTATCAGTGGGTGACAGAAGCAGTAACCTCTATCCCTGCCGTGTCAGGTGCAAAGAGCCAACTGCCCACACTGTCCATCTGTCCACACTGCGGCCTAGCCTGGGGCTCCCTTCAGCCCAACATGGGGTTTGAATGAAAATGAGAAAGAAAGAGAAATGTAAAAGAGGCTTGTGGGAAACCTTATGATTTTTTCAGCTTATTTTTAAAAGAGTATTTTCCTGGGCTTACAAGAGATAGCAAGAGGGGTTTGTCCATATGAAGGGGTCCCGAAGTGAAAGAAAACCCCAGAGTATCCTTACTCTTCAGTTTGTAATTGTCTGCAGTGATTTCAAGCTGGAAAAGTGTGCCAAAGCAAACTGTATCCTGGGCTGCAGTAGAAGCACGGCCAGCAGGTGATGCAGGAGCTGATGCTCCCCTTCTATTCTGCTCTTATGAGACCTCACCTGGAGCATTGCATCCAGCTCTGAGACCTCAAGTAATGGAAAGGCATGGACATGTTCGAGCAAGTCCAGAGGAGGGCCACAAAATGAACAAAGGGATGGAGCATCTCTCCTATGAAGACAGGCTGAAAGAGTTGAGGCTGTTCAGCCTGGAGAAGAAGGCTCCACGGAGACCTTTCAGCAGCCTTCCAGTACCTAAAGGGGTTTCACAAGAAAGACAGAAAGACTTTTTACCAGGGCCTGTAGTGACAGAACAAGGGCTAATGGTTTTAAACTGAAAAATTGATAGATTTAGATTAGATATGTGGTGATTTGACTTGGGCTGGGTCCCGTGTGCCCACCAAAGCCAATCTATCATGCTCTTCCTCAGCTGGACAGGGGAGAAAAAACATAAAGAAAGGCTTATGGGTTGAAATAAGAACAGGGAGAGATCACTCAGCAATTATCATCACAGGCAAAAGAGACCGAACCTGGAGGAATTTGTTGAATTTATTACAAATCAAAATCAGAGCAGGATAATGAGAAGCAAACTAAATCTTAAAAACACTTTCCCCTACCCCTTCATCCTTCCCAGGCTTAACTTCATTCATTATTCTCAACCTTCTCCCCCACAACAGTGCGGAGCAATGGGGAATGTAGGTTATGATCAGCTCATCTCAGGCTGTTTCTGCCTCTTCTTCCCCTTCAGGGAGAGTCCTTCCTACAGGAGACAGTCCATGAACTCCTCCAACATGAGTCTTTCCCACGGGCTGCAGTTCTCCACAAACTGCTCCAGCATGGGTCTCTTCCATGGGGTGCAGTCCTTCAGGAACAGGCTGCTCCAATGTGGGTCCCTCGGAGGGTCACAAGTCCTGCCAGCAAAGCTGCTCCAGCATGGGCTCCTCTTTCCATGGGTCCTCTGGTCCCTGCCAGGAGCCTGCTCCAGTGCAGGCTTCCCACAGGATCACAGCTTCCTTTGGGCATCCACCTGCTACGGAGTGGGCTCCTCCATAGGCTGCAGGTGGACCTCTGCTCCACCATGGACCTCCAAGGGCTGCAGGGGCACAGCTGCCTCACCATGGTCTGCACCACAGGCTGCAGGGGAATCTCTGCTACAGTGCTTGGAGTACCCCCTCCCCCTCCTTCCTTACTGACCTGGGTGTCTGCAGAGTTGTTCCTCTCACATATTCTCACTCCAATTTTCTCTGGCTGCAATTACTTCTGTGCAATAACTTTTTTGTTTCCCTTCAAAAATATGTTATCACAGAGGCATTACTACCATTGCTCATGGGCTCAGCCTTGGCCAGGGGCAGCTCCGTTCCCTGGAGCTGGCTGGGATTGGCTCTGCTGGACATGGGAGATCTTCCAGCAGCTCCTCCCAGAAGCCACCTCTATAGCCCCCCTGCTGCCAGAGTCTTGCCATGCAAACACAATACAGATATCAGAAGCAATTCTTTACTATGAGGGTGGTCAGACAATGTAACCAGTTTCCCASAGAAGTCACGGGTGCCCCATCCCTGGAAATGTTTAAGGTCAGTTTGGACAGGGTTTTGAGCTTTTGAGCAATCAGATGATTGAATGTTGAGGAGATACGTGAATTTTGAGGGTCCTGCTGTAACTCCAACTGTAACTTGATGTGCATGGGAGAGAGGGAGAGGCTGGTGTGCTTTTCCTGTGTGGAAAAGAAGAGAACCCAGGGCAAAGTATTTCTGAAGTCCACTCAAGGCTCAGTGAGGAGCCCAATCACCTTTCTAATTGGCTTGAAGCCACAGAAGCCAGCTGTGCACACTCTGAAGGGACTAAGGTCATRCCAGTGAATAGAAGTGACTCCTAAAAGTTCCCTTTTTGCAGCAGCATGGCTCACTGTACCTGGGGAGTCTGGAGAGCTGAGCTGAGCTGGGCTTAGTCCAGCCAAGCCAAGCCAAGCCAAGCCCCAGGATTCTCCACTTCGCTGGCCGAGCTTGAGGACTCTTCTTATTTCCTCAGCCCCTTCTTTGGGTTTACATTCACCACCTACCTATGGGAATGGGGATGGGGACTCACACCCACCTACTCTGTGCAGCAGAGCAGGSTGTGTGGAGAAGATGCATTACTTTCATCTTGGTGATTGCATTTTACCTTTTGATGCCCTGGATGTTTATTCCTTTATCATGTATTAATTATTGGCATTCTCTAGGCTTCCTTCTGTCTTAATCTGATTTAAAACAAACATTTGCATTTGAAAATTAGCTAGCATGTATAGCAAATCCTTTCCCTTGGTTTGCTATTAATGCAGCCAGCTTTGATGTATTATATTAGTGCTATTTGGCAGGGGTGAAATCAGCACACCACCTATGGAGAGGCACTTTCTTGGTGAATCTACTGCTTTTACCCACAGGCAAAGCATCTACCTACCCTGGTGAAAAACCTAGATGCTGACTGCAGCAGCATGGTCACAGACCTGCTCCTCTCCCTGCTGCCTTCCACCTGGTTTTGGGAGGCTCAGAGGCTCTGCACTGTGCCCATGGTGACCCAACCTGATGACCTGCCAGCAGAGAAGGGTGGATTTACAGAAGAAGGATTAGACATCCATTGCAATGGAAGAAGTGAGAGCTAAACACACGACAGGGCACCAAACCAGCAGCTGAGGGTTGTGCAGGGCATGAGGAAGGCAAGTGCAGGGGAACTCACGGCCAGGAGAGGACTGGGTGAGATCAGGATTTGCCCGATGGTCTTCGCGAGGGTTGCAAGCACAGAGGCTGAAGTGTATGTGTACTTTAAACTTATCCAACCTCTATGTAGCAGTATCTCATTCTGTTGGGCAATACACTAAATCAATCCTCTGGTGAGTTCAGTACCAGTATTTCCTTTTTTTTTTTTTTTTGATTGCACTGTATCGCTTACATAATTCAAGGCTTTTGGGAAGTTGTCCTGAGCCTGATTGATCTGTTTGAACTGGTGGAAAGGGCGTATGGAGCCACTGCTGTAACCTCCTTGGGCTGTGTGAACTGCAGTGGTGAGCGATGGGCACGGGACAGGTGACCAAAGAAGCAGTGCCCGGCTCGCTCACGTGACAGTAGCAGACGTGGCTCAGGTCACCAGCCTCAATCCACCACGGCTGCCTGTGCAGGCTTTCCCTCTGCTCTGTTGAGGTCTGGCAGTCAAACTGCCTGGAGCAGCCTTTCCTCACCCTGCTCTGGCACAATATTCCCAATCAGCTGTGACTCCTTACACGGGAGGGTTTGCTCACCTGGCTCCTGCTGTCAGGGCTGGGTGAGAAGCAGTATTTCTGCATGGCAGGGCTGGGGAGGGGATGGACTTTGGCAAGAAGCAATGCCAAGCAGTAGGGTCTGGAAACCAGGCTCTCCCAGAACAGCATGTCTGATCACGGCAACAGTTGAATAGAAACAGCTCAAAGTGAACTTGTTTCTTTCTAAATGCTCACATAGAGTTTTGCACCAGGTTGACTTGGTTTGAAAAGCATTTAAGCTAAATTATTACAACTTCTGCTCCTGGACAAGACTTAAAGAGTTTCCAGAGCTCATTTACAAAAGCGGTTGGAAGTTATTTCRAGTTAACAGCCTACATTACAGTAGTAGTTATTTGAACAGGTGGGGACCGGGGGAAGTAGGGACATTAGCCAAATTGTGAATCATAAGCTAATCAGATTGCCACCCATGTTTGCACCAAAAGAAAAAAAAGCCATGCACAAAAATACACACATCACCAGCTACAGAACTGACTCAGCAAGGACCCAAACTTTTGTTGGAGTTTGTTGGGGTGGATGGCTACACTTCCACTTGGTAGGGGGCAGGGTGGCACCTGGCACCTGGCACTGTAAGCCACCAGGGAGCCCGGCTCCCCTCTGAAGGCCTGGGACTTCTTTGTACTCTTTGCTCCCCACTGCATTTCTGCTCCATCCAAGCAGGGAGAAGTTTGGGGCCTTCCACTTTTTACCTTTATCCTTCACTGGATCTTTTCTGCCAGCCCTCGGATTTGAGGGTCTTTCCACWGGTGAGCAGGAAAAGGGCCCAACTTCAGATATCCCAGGAGAGCACCCCGGGACATCCATAACCTCCACCTCCTCCAGGGAAGCTCCTCTCTCTGGTGCAGCAGGATGTGTTTGGCTGTCCAGGAAGAAGTGGGTCACAGAGCTGTTCCCTGACCCACCCAAAACCCAGGCGAAAAGCTGTGCAGAACCATGCCATGGCCCAGCTATGCTGTGCAGCAAGGGCTGCAGCAGCTCTGCACTGACCATGCACCGGGGTGGGGATTCCTCTCCTTCTGGAGCACCATCATTGAGAAGTCCCTGGGGTGAAAAAAATATGGAGATTTAACTGGATTTAGAATAAAATAAAACAAAATAAAATTACACGATTGAAACTCTGTTGATGTTAGTGGAATTCCTTGTGTCTTACACCAGCGGGCAGAAAATCAGATGTAAAGTGCTGAGGCTGCTGGCAGATACTTTCCTGTTTGTGTGTGCAGTGGAGAAAAGTGCTTGTTTGGTGCTGATTGCACATGATGGAATAAGAGCAATTTCTCATCCCACCTCCACAGAAGCTATTTAAATAGTTCTACACCCACTTTGAAAGATGCTCAGTTAGGAAGGAGTAAATCTGGAAGTTATTACTCTTCAAAGAAAGAAGCACCAATAAATAGGCTCTGCTAAGGCTGCCGGTGCTCTCGGGGATAGCACCCGCCCAAGAGCTTTCCCTGCCTTTGCTGTGGAACAGTTATTATTAGGCAGCCTGCAGAGAAAACACACGCTGCAGGAAAGAGCCCTGCGGCTCGTGTCTGAGGAGCTCTTGGAGCCGACCCTTTATCCCAGTGAGGCTCAGGGCCAAAGCCCAGCTGGCTACACACAGACTCCTCGCAGGCTGCACGACCTCCATGCGCTCCCCATCCAGCGCAGGAGGGGAGGGAACAACCACTAAAACCCAAGGACGTGCCAGGAGAAGCAATAGGCAGAGTGCTAATTAAAAAAGCCCTTATGAAATACTGGGGACAGAGTGGCATCACGTGCAGTCATTCAGTGCCTCCCTTTCCCCTCCTTGGGGGYTGCAGACCACAAACTCACTCACAAAGTGAAAGTGTTTGCCAGCTCTTTCTCTTCTTGGGAAATATGGAGGGCAAAGTTAAACTCGGTGGAGTTTAACTGGGCCACCAGCTCCATGCAGGGAGAGCCAGGTGGGACCCAGGAACCTTGCTGCTGGTCGCCCCCAAGCCACCTCCAATCCTGGTCACATCTGAGAGCAGGCATTCAGGCAGCCCGGGGGCTTTCCCAACCCACCATGTTAGATGTTCATGGATTTAAGTTGTTTCCAAATTCGGTTGCACCCAAAGAGAGAGTTTTATGAATCGATGCACCCAAGTAGCCACAGAGTGCTAAGTCCTCGAACAAATCTCAGACAATGCTACTGTCAGAGCCAGTTGCTCATATTCAGACCCTCAGCACAGCCATCCTGCTCTGTAACCAGCACACTGGGGCCCTGACCCTACAGCAAGTTTCAGGCAATGGCTTGTTTGTCTCTGGCTTTCCCCCAGCACAGCTCTGCTGTGAGATTAAGATCTTAATATTTATAAGCCTCTGGTTTTACTATCTGTTTAATATCACCGTAAATCAGGTGCCTACACTGCTATCCCTCCAAYCCACCTGAAAATCTCAACTTCTTAACAAAGGGCAGTTACATTTTTCCTTAAAAATACACTAATTATAAAACCACTGTGATGTTTCTCACATTTAAACAGCCAATTATTTCTGAGGACATGAGAAACAGCTGTTGCAATGTTGAAGCTCAAACAGTTACATCTCTGCTATTTCAATGGATAAGAGTCGATATTTTTATTCCCATGTGATATTACCAAGACATGACAAGCAACCATAGCATTAGTATTAATTTGTGGAGCAAAGATCACTTTAATTTGCCCCAAGATGAGGAATAATTTTAACAGAAAATTAGCATTCCACAAACAGCTATTTGAAAGCCTGTTCCTTTTTTCCCCTCCTTTTTCCCCCCTTCCTTTTTTTTTTGATAAAGCAACACAACCCTGGGCAAGGGCTATTTGAAGGCAGAGAGAGTTTTTAAGCCAGCCTTAAATCTTTCCAAACTGAGGAGTGGACTTCAAAAAATTCTTTCCAAAGTTTAACCTGGCATTGTCAACCACTGAATAAAGGGACAGCACTGACTTTGCCTCCCACCAGAAGGCGAACAAATATCAAACAGGAGTCAGTTCCTCTCCCGCAGCCTTCAGGTGAGGACTTCTGCTAAAAGATTCACTCTTCAATCTGTGTATAATCACCCAAACCGAAGTGGCATCTGCAGGTACTTGGCATCTGTGGAAACCAGGCTTACAAACACAGAGCCAAGCCTGGAGCTCCAGGCTGCCGGCTCTGCAAGGTTTTTCTTAATTCTTTGGAAATTCTTGTTGCACTTAGCCAGGGAAAAGCACGTGTGGCACAAAGAACAGTGGTTTGAGCTAATCAACCATCAGAGTAACAATTTTTAACTGCACATGTGCCTGTCAGCAAGTTCTCTCAAACATCTTAGCTTCATTGTGTTTTTATGCTTTTTCCCCTAGGATCATGACACACTTGACAACGGTGATAAATCAGCTCTCATGCTGTCCTATTAGCCAGAAAAACATTATCAATCCCATTTAGCTGGAAATGTGAGGACCCACAGGTAGTCTAATAGAGTGATTACCCCAGGTAGTTACCTATAACAAGCCAGTSTCAGGAGGGGAGTCCCACTCCACCCCCTGGGAGAGGACACTCTCCTGGAAAGTGCCAGGGTAATTCTAGGTCTCCTACTTGGGCAAACACTTTAACAAAAAAGGGGATAGGGACAGGTGAGCAAGTGAGAGCATTTTACTCGTGTTTTGAGTGGATTTCAATGCAAGAAGCAAGTTTTTATGTTCAGGTTTGAACCTGTAGATGGAGAAACATCTAAAGCCCAGTGGGTCAGTCAAGGACATTACTCAACAGCATCAAAACTAACATGCATCCAAGTGTGAAAGCAGTAGGAAATTTTTCACATTAAAAAAGTGAAAGGTACCTCCAGATTTAGGTGACAGCTGAGCCAGGAATTCCTAGGAATTAAATTTCGAAGGCATCCAGAGCTACAGCTGGACACCAAGAGAGACCCAAAATGAGAAGTCCACACTAATCTACCTCTCTAAGAATTTGGCCCGAAGTGACTCGCCACAGATTGGGCAGGTGTTAAGTTGCAAAGTCAGAAATAGAAAACCAATTCCCTCTCCTGGCCTTTCATTTAAAGGCTTGGACAGATTCCCAGACAAGTGCCAGCCACATGAAGATATAAATTATTTGGAAGAGTGCAAAGGATAATGAACCAGGGTCAAAAGCCACCTGCAAACCTGCAGACCCTTAGCAGGCAGCAGTGACCAGAGCAAACCTGGGGTTGGTGACTCCTGTTCTTGCCACATGGATACAGTGAAATACCCTTTCACCACTGATTCTTCCTTTTCTTCAGGCAGGATTTCTATTATACACTGGTTTCTGCTCCACCATCTACCTGACCGGTAGCAGATGCAAGCAGAGAAAGAAGCGCTCTGCTTCCAGTGCTTGCCCAGGCTTTGGATAACTCTCCAGCCAAAGAACTGAAGGCTGACTGTGAGATTCCTGCCATGCCGCCCACAGGGCCCAAGCAGCAGCAATGAAATGGCCTGGAGAAAGGCTGATTTCAGTCTGTTACATAGGAAAGTTATAAACAGTGGGTGCTGGCTTTTAGAAAGGTCTTCAAAAAGGCAACTGATCACCATAGCCGCTCTCTCCCCAGTTATAGGCACGCACACATCTCCCAAAGTAGGTCTTGCCTGGCACAATGGGATCCAGATCTCTCTGGAACAATCATAGTGTTACTCAGAAATCCTACAGATAAAAAAACCTGGTAGCAGTGATTTGTAGAGGTTTATTTCTCTGTAGTCTAGAATGACAACCTCACTGCCTTTTTCCAGATCCAAATATTTCAAAGCTGAAGTATTCACTGGTGTTGTGAAGTCAGCAGCAGCGTGGGTACCTCAAGTGCAGGGCAGTTCAGCTGGAAACCCAAGAGCTTTCACTTCCCTCCTACACTTTCCTATTGCAAGGAGCAGCACTTTGGTACCACAGGCACCAGCACCCCATCCTCAAAATCTATTTGCGACAGCTACCATCCTTGGCACAGGCAGCAAAGCTCACAGCCTTCCTTTTGTTTGAAACTGGTCCCCAGAGGCTTAATTTGCAGCCAGTAATGGGATTCCACCTTCCCGTGCCTGACAGAAGGTGCCTCTGTGAGCTGCCTTGGTTCACCTTTCAAGAAGCTGACCTCCTTTTTCCTGAACAGCATCCCAGTTCTGGTATGTGGGCTGTGACAAATGTTTCAGAGAAGGACTACAGGGTTAACAAATAGATTAATATTTAATCACACTTGCCCACTATTGGGTCGTTGTCCAAAATTTCTGCCCCCTCTACCTAAATCTACACCAGCCATAGATACAACTTTGTTCTCAGAATCCGACTTTTTCTTATTATTCCCGACTTCTTCCTTAAACAGTCCTTCCTGCAGTCAAATTATTTTGGAAGGGAATTGTCTTCTCTTGGCTCCAACTACAGAATTGACCGTCATTTTCTATCAGCAACGCACACTTGCATAGTCGGCTTTCACTGCATTTCCTGTAGAGACACACTGTCTTCACACATAGTATCACGCGTTTCTCCTCCTCAGCTCAGCATCAGTGCAGGGAGAAGAGGAAAAGACACAACAGGAGCCTCAGCTCTTTTCTGGGACACGCATGGAAGAGCACAAGTATGGGGAAGTTTTTGGCTGATGCAGGGTTTCAGTCCCTCAGGAGGTGTAAGACCCCTCTATATGTGCAGCTGGAGAGGGGGATTGCAACCCAGGGAAGGCAAATCCGTTACAGTTTAATGCTGGATATGAGCTACAAGGAAAGTACATTGGGATAGGCTTTAGCACCGGATAGTTTTGACATCCAGGGTCTTGTGCAAGCACCTTGAAGCCCATCCCAGTTAATTTCCCCACTATTATTGCTGAGCTAGCAGGACTGAAACAGATACATGCACCAGCCGTGCAATCATCCCTTCCAGCACTGCGAGTGTCAAAGCAAGTTGGGGCTCCCAGCTTCGCTCCTGCCACCCCCTCCAGCCTGGGTTCACCATACAGACCACCGTGCCTGAGCGATGGGGGCTCTCCCAGAACCCAGGCTGCTGGCAGTGGAACCGAATGCCAAGTAGTGGATGAGGTTATACTYAAACACGTAGTTGCAGGGATGGTTGGGTGCTTAGGCAGCTCCGTACAGACCACTCGGTAATCAGCATCGTTTTGCTGCCTGCCAGCCCCGCGGAGCCGCCTCAGGGGCGCGCAGGGCCTGCTCCCGAGGGACGCCGACCACACTGCATCCCAGCCGGGGATATCTGGAGCGCCGGACGCCCCAGGGTTCGAGGGCATTCCCCGCGCTGGCAGCAGAGCCCCGTCCCCGCCTCTCCCAGCCTTCCCCGCCGGGGAGAGGGGCCGCCACCACGGCCCCCAGCCCTGCCCGCACCACAAAAGACGCTTGTTACCAGGCGCCTCGTAACAGGGTTTTTGGGTCTCAGCCCCGGTTTTGGGTCTGTTCCCTTGGGGCGGCTCCAGCACGACGGCGCCGCGCTCGGCAGGGGGCGGCAGCGGCGGCGCCGGCACCGCTGGCGGAGAGCGGGGTCGAGGCACCCCCGGCCGGGGGCTGAGGGCTGCACTGGCAGAGGGGTGGAGCGGGCCTGACAGGGGGCAAAGGAGCCCCCGGACCGGAGCTCGCTAGAGGTCACCCCGCGCGGGGGGGAGCAGCGCCGAGGCCGCCAATCCCGACACCGCCGGACAGAAATCCCCACACCATCACCCTAGCGCCGGCGCCCCCCGGGTTATGAATGGGCGCGGCGGAAGCCCCGCCCCCCCGGACGTGACGCCCGCCAATGGGGCCGCGGGGTGCGCGGCGGGGTGAGGTCAGCGCGCGGGGCCGGGGCGGGGGCGGYGAGGGCCGGGTGCGGCGGGTGGGGGTCGCGGCCCCGGGCGGGCGGGGCGGGCGAGCGGGGCGCGGGGCGCGGCGGCCGCTGCTGCCGCGGCCCGGGGGAGGCGGGGAAGGAAGGAGGGGCGAGCAGGAGGAGGAGGAGGAGAAGGGGGAAGAGGAGGAGAGGGAGGAGGGTCCTCGCTGCCGCCGCCGCTCCGTCCTGGGGGCCATTCAGCGGGAGCGAGGCGAGGAGCGAGCGACGCCGACGCCGGGGCCGGGCGTGGGGCGCCGGGGGATGCGGGGCTTCGTCAGGCTGCGGCGCAGCGGCCGCGGGCTGTGAGCCGGCGGGGCCGGGCCGGGTTGGGCTGGGCTGGGCTGGGCTGGGCTGGCGGCGTGGGGCGGAGAGGGGTGGGCGGGAGCGTGGCGGAGCCGAGCGCCGGCAGCGGCGGGAAGGCGGGAGCGGCGCTGCCCGGTGCCCGCCCCGCGCGGGGGGCCGGCCCTGAGTGCATGCGGGGCGCCCCGCCGGGCCGCCGCCGGGCCGCCGCCCGCCGCCCCTGAGACACCGGCGGCGAGAAAGTTGCGGCGGTCGCCCACATGCGTGGCCGCGGCCGGCGGCTTGGGGAACGGCGCCGAGCGGAGGTGGGCGAAGAGAGTTTGAAGCGCTCGCCGGCGGGAAGATGGCGGAGCGGAGCTGAGAGCGGCGCCCGGCGAGCTCGGGCCGCCCCCGCCTTCCTCCGCAGCCCCCCGGACCCCCGCCGGACACATGCAGGCCAAAAAACGCTACCTGACGCTGCTCTCTGCCGGCACCTGTCTCGCCCTGCTGCTCTATCTGGGAGGCGTGCGGCTGCGGGCGGCCCGGCACCCGCCGCCCGGTAGCCGGCATGGCCCGCGCCCCGGCGGCGCCGAGCGGCCCTGGCCCCGCTTCCCCGACGCCCTGCGGCCCTTCGCGCCCGCGGAGCGTCCGAGCCCCGAGGGCGGCGGGCGCGTCTCTCCCCGGCAGCGGCGGGACGCCAGCGCCGGCCTCTACCGCGGGCGCCGCTGCCGCATGGAGTCCTGCTTCGACTTCGCCCAGTGCCGGAAAAACGGCTTCAAGGTCTACGTGTACCCGCAGCAGAAGGGGGAGAAGATCGCCGAGAGCTACCAAAACGTCCTGGCCGCCATCGAGGGCTCCCGGTTCTACACCTCGGACCCCGGGCAGGCCTGCCTCTTCGTCCTCAGCCTGGACACGCTGGACCGGGACCAGCTCTCCCCCCAGTATGTGCACAACCTCCGCTCCAAGGTGCAGAGCCTCCACCTGTGGAACAACGGCAGAAACCACCTGATTTTTAATTTATACTCCGGCACCTGGCCCGACTACACTGAGGATGTGGGGTTCGACATTGGCCAGGCTATGCTGGCCAAAGCCAGCATCAGTACTGAAAACTTCAGACCCAACTTTGACGTTTCTATCCCGCTCTTTTCTAAGGATCATCCTAGGACAGGAGGGGAGAAGGGATTTTTGAGGTTTAACACCATCCCTCCTCTCAGGAAGTACATGTTGGTATTCAAGGGGAAAAGGTACCTGACGGGGATAGGGTCAGACACCAGGAATGCCTTATATCACGTCCATAACGGAGAGGATGTTGTCCTCCTGACCACCTGCAAGCATGGCAAAGACTGGCAAAAGCACAAGGATTCGCGCTGCGATCGAGACAACGCCGAATACGAAAAGTAAGTGAGCGGTGCCCCTTCCCCGTGCTTGTGTCCCCAGGGCATGCCGGCATGCCTTACGCTGCAGGCGGCCCCGGCCACYGGGCAGATGTGAGCAGATGTGTGCCGGTGCGCTGGCAGTGGCCAGAGGGAAAGCCTCCATCACTCCTTTGGGCAAGTCGGTGGCTTCTCCCGTCCCCTGCGGGGCTGCCGGCTGGCTCGGTGCTGCCTTGGCCGGGGGAGCTGGCGGGGAGGCGTTGAAGGGCGATGCGTTTCTGCAGCCGTGGCGTTGCTTGCCCAGGGACTGATGACCTGCATCCGCAGCCCGATGGCTTTCCAAACGTTGCTAGCGGCGGAGGTGCTGTTGGAGGATGCGCTGGCATTTGGCACTGCCTTTTGTCCCCCAGTGCCTCTTAGGGCGGATGCCCTGTGCCTTCCCCGCCCTGAGACAAAGTTTGTACGAGTTCTCGGCTCTCTCCAGGTCGTGTGTGAGCCTGGCTCCCGAAGTGGGTTGGCTGCTGAGAGCCATGGGATGCTCTTTCCAAAAAGCACTGTCGGCATGTGCCCCGTGTCTGTGTATCTCCGCAAACAAACTAGTAACTTGCCTTGCCATATTTTTCCTCTCAGTTCAAACCAGCGCAGCATCAGTAAAGAAAGAAGGAAAAAGGCGTGCTGGCTGTGTTCGTGTGCTGTGTCTGAGTTTCTGGTTTTTACATGTAAGAGGATACACCACTGGTGCAAGCACAGCGTGTGCTTTCTGTGAACGCCTGGTTGCTTGGCTTTCCTCGACTTTTATTTTTATTTGTTGGTAATGTCACTGTGAAGCTAAATTTTATCTCGCTGCACTGCTACCCTTGTCTTCCAGTCTGCTTTTCAGGTTTGTATATATAGCTGCCGGGAAAATCGCTTCTGGGAATTACCTCCAGGACTGCGATGCTGACTAAGCCATTTGCAACTGATTAGTTCATTTAAATGCCGACCACCGCTATGTTTGCTGCAGAATAGATGCCTGTATATGAAGTTTCTCGCGTGAGAATATTTCCTGGGTAGCATGAATTGGACGCTGAATTAAAACAGAGCAGCCGTACAGCACTGGTGATGTGCAGTGGAGCTGCACCCAGAGGTGCCAATGGCTGGAGGGTTTTGTGGTGCACAGGGCAACGTGGGTGGAAAAATACTTCTGGAGAGCAGTTGGGAAGAAACTACGTTGGCATTAATACTGATGAAAATTTCCGACTGTCTCTCTGTTTCTCCACCGAAACTATCCCCAGGGGTTTGGAAGAGACTGGGAAGGTCAGCGTTGCAAAGCCGGGAAGCTTGTATGTGCCTGGGTGAACTCTGCTCACCTTTTGGTTACTGTAATTGTGCTGCAAGGGGGAGGAAAGAGCAGTGCAAATACTCAGTGGACTTTTAATCCCATTCACTCTCAGAAAACTGATGGGCGAGTGGTGAAGTGATGCATGTGTGGAAGCGATACAGCACCAGTGCTGGGTGATCAGTAGGGATACTAAGCTAAGCTCGTGTTATTTGTCACCCAGGAGTCCCTTTGGCTTGTGATGTGCTTCAGGGAATATTTGTTTTGGGAAAGAAGGGAGACCTGACAATTGCAGCCTTTCAGGGTGTGCTGGTTTTTGGTTTTTAGATCTCAGCAGTTGGAGCTAATTTACAGATGGGAGAAATCCTGGTTATTTGCTGTATACTGCAGCATGTGTGCTGTGAAGTTGTCGTAAAACCAAACACACCCGCATGTGGTTTGATGTGAGTCAATTTTTTTACAGCTATGCCACTTGGCCTAATGAAAGGTAGACCTCTCCCCATGAGTTCTGCTACTCCTAAAGTGTCTTTGCCACTTATTTTGTAGTGAGGCTTGTACATAGCAACCCTCGGGATACGATAGCACAAACCCAACTGGAATGCTGTGCTATTCATACAAAAAGCACGCTTGCCGCCAGGATGCGGCCGTATCTGGGGTGGTGTGTGGGGGCTTCAATGTTTGTTGCAATGCTGCTGTTAAAGACAGGAACTAAAAAATTATGTTGACAAGAAAATAACTCCAAGAATTGAGGCAAGCTCAATCTGTGGTCAGGCTGCTGTGGCGAAGGGGTTTACTCTGGTGAACAACTGCAAATGCTGAAGCTCTTTAAACCAACATCATACCAGAGCGATGCCCCTTCCCACTCGTGCCTCAGTGCTGATGCACAGCAGAGTGTGCCATCTGCTGCTCTTCCAGCACTGTGTCCTGCCAGGGCCTGCATCCTCTGGCTCCTCTGTGCCAATAGGGACCGTGCCTGGCGCTCCACTCCCTTTATAAAATCTGACAGGGTCACGTCCCCAGGGGTAGCATGACACAGCCAGCAGTTGAAATGCTTCTGTGCTGATGTGTAACCCAGGTGTGAAAGCTGTAGAAGGGACTCCATTTTTCATCCCATCTAAACATCATCCAGTCATCAGTGAGGTTGTAGTGCTTGAGAAAGAAATTTCTCTAAATACATCTAGGCCTTGAAAACTGCACACAGAGCAGCTCTTGTGAGGTGTTTGGGGCTTGGATTTAACAATACATCCTCAAGGTTTTAATCAAAAAGAAGGGAAAACATACTCTACAGGATATGCTTATTTGCTTATCCATATAGAGTTGAGAGTTGCATATTGTGCTTTTCTGTGCCGATTTTCCTATCGTCTGCTGTGATCCTTACACTCTTTCACTTCATGTGAAGAACAGGAGAGTGAGTGCCCTGGCCATGGAGAGCTGGCCTTGAGATACCGGTGCTTACCAGGGTGATGTATGAATGATTTGGTCTAGGTAGAGGACTTGCCAAGCCAGGTAAATTAGGTGACCAGATTTTAAAACATGCTAACCTTGTGTCAGCAGGGTGATGGTGTTCGTTGGGTTAGGCTTTGGGCCGCACACATCACAAGTTACTTGTGATGGGGTCTCACGTACAGCACAACAGTTGGTGTTGGGTTCATGTGAGGTCCACCTGTCTGCTGAATGTGGTGTTTCCTGTCTAGGAGATTGAAAAAGCCAAGAAAGGTGACTTCTTGACCTCTGGAAAATGTGTAGAGTGTCTTACGTCATTTGGGAAAGGAGGGATGTGCATGTGTGTATTTGTCTCTGTGAATTGTATTGAAAGATCCGTCTGTATGTCACAGCTAATTAATTTGCATCCTAGTTATGCATCTCAGCAGATAAAGCTGAGGCAGACTAAAATGAATTACATTATCATGATTAGACTACTAGCAAACAGGATGTAAAGGAAAACAAAGAAAATCTCTGGTTTTCTTTACAGTGTCCTTGGTTGTCAGAGTTGGCCTTTTTCACCCAGAACTAGGGCAGCTGGGCTTTCTGAATTCCTCCACAGTAAGATTTCAGCCTCAAGCTTTCCATTTCGCAAAGGGTTAAGTGAATAAAAGCTGCTGCTGCTGAAGTTTGAAGACAGCCTCTTAAATATTTAATGACAGTCTAAATTTATACATATGTACAATGTGTTTTAAACAACGGCAGAATTCATGTACAGGCTTAACTGGTTCCAAATAATTACTTTTTGGAAGGTAATATAAATGACTATGGATACCAAAAGAAATGGAGGAATGTGATGTTCTAGTAAAGCCAGATGCAGAGAAGAGGTTTGAACCAAAATGAGGATCTTTCTAGGAAAGTAAAATAATGTCTTATCCCCCGATCTGCAGCAACCCTGCGCTTGCAAGATGTAGAGGGTAGTGGTGATGATATCCAAAAACATAAGGTCTCACCAGAAGCTCATTCAAGGAGACTTTTTCCTTATCCATGCAGCATAGCTAAAGTTAATGATGACAATGGAACAAAGAGGAAAAAAACCCCAAAAATGAAGAGAGTAGAGTGGAGGAGGAGAAGTGAGAAAAATGTGTTTTTGGAGAAAAGTGAACTATGGTGGAGAACAAATAGTATAGTGAGGTGTTCTTTATAGACTTATGTTTTTTGACGAGGCAGTGCTCAAAAAGCCTGTGTGATCCTGACTGAACTGAGAAAGGGAGGCAAAACACACAGGACCTCGTGAGGTGGGACTAGTTCTGCCAGAGGAGGTTGAAGGCATGCTGTGGTGGAGGAGGAGCCTGTGGAAGGAGCTGCTCTCAGATCTACCTGGGGCTGCTGGGTCTGGCAAGAAGAGGGAGAGAGCAGCAGCACACTGCATGCTTATACCTGTGAGACATTTCTGCAGGACACACAATAGCAGTAGGCAGGGTTGGATGTGTGCTTTTACAGGAGAATATATCCAGCTGAACATTTTCACTGATGCCTGGTACCCGGTAGGTTTACCTGGTGTGCACTCTACTGGTGGAATGTGTGTCAATCACAGCCGAACCTCCCACCCTTGAAAATCCTGAGTAAAGGTCACAGTCGTGCAGTAGGTACAGAATGGGAAGAAAAGCAAGTTTTAGTTTTGCTTCCTTCCCACCAGGAATTAAATACACATATTGAAAAAAAGAAGTGGTAGAAGTAGACACTAGGGATGACTTTGCCAGTCACAAGACTGGCATGTGAATGTGAGGTAGGCTTAGGCTTGCCCATTCAGTGTGTGATGATAATCTGAACGCTGCATGTGCGTGTATGTGCATGTTTCAAACAAAGGTGAAATTCTTGTATTTTCAACATACTGAGCTTCCGTGTATTGTATTAAAATACAAATGTAAATGCCACAGTAAATCACTCACTGGATTATTTTTTGAATTATCTAAAAGCCTTCACAAGTCAGTTCATTTGCAGCTATTTAGGACAAGTCTGAGAAACCATCCAGGTTCAGGGTGGCTGTTGTTCAGGACATCTGAAATGAGATGGGAACCAGTCCGTGCGTCTTGTATATCACCAGGCTGTTTTGGGAGCTTGGATAAAACTCAAAAACTACTGGGAGAGCTTGGGAATTTTCCCAGAGTATCTTGGCTCCTGCAGAGACCTATCCCCACCAGACTACTTTTTAATATCGATTTTCAAGAAACTGGAAGTTTGCCTGGTTTACAATATGTTCATTCCAAAATGCAGTAAACAGGTAAATAATAAAGCTTTAATGGACATTTGAGAATATAGGACTTGATCTATCGTGTTTTTCCTCTTGTTCTCTGTGTGTATTGCAGAGTGTCCTTAYGTGCCTGTTGATGCTGATTTAATGCAAGTAGGGCCCTGAGGGGTAGGAGCTTGCACCTGAAATGCTCCAGGCTGATGCCCTGACAGAAGCTGGGAGCAGGGGTGACAGGAGCATCCCTAAGCTCAGAGCCAGCTGCGCAGTCCTCAGCCTGGCCGTTTGCACTGGGCTCTTCCCTCTCAGTAGAGGTGTGGAAGGGGGTGGATGTGTGTGCATGAGTGTGTTCCCTGTGCGAGCAGTGCTGGGCACTGCCATGTGTGTGGCCGGGTGTGCAGGGTCAGGCACTGACAGAGGAGCCCACCCTGCCTGCGGGCCTTAAACCAGGCACCCTCCTAACCTCAGGTAATTAAGTTTTCTYGTGGGGTGAATTATTATTATAATTGATTGCCTCAGGCCTTTCTGTGTCTTTCTATGAAGCATCTTATACGAGGTTGTGTGGTGACAAAGCATTACAGTAGATGGGTGATCTGGTCTGTAGCAGGTGTTTTCTGCATGCAGAGTGTAGGTGAACACTGCTTTCACAGCTGGAGGGGCTCTGCTTTTATTTTTCTTGCCTCGGAAGATTGATCTAGGATAGTTTATTGATAAATACTCATCACTGAAGAGACACTTGACTATAGAACAAAACTCAAAGAAAAAAATTATCTGAGTCATCATTTTAAGTAGAATTAATCTTGAAACAAGTAGTTTCAAGGGCTTGTTGAACCCAGATCAGAACTGATCTAAAAGTAACAGTTCCAGCTACCTATTTGTGCAAGATGAAGTCCTCCTGTGCCCCCAGCAAGGTGACCTCAGCAAGAAGGTGCTGCAGAGCATCCCATGGTGCTCCTGCCTTCTTGCCCTCCCTGGCCAGGGGTTTCATAGGGCAAACTCCGACTTCTGCAGGATGTTTTTTAGTGGCTTAAAGTAAGCTTCACTGAAACTGCTCCTAAGGGAGAGAGGTGGCTGAATTTGGGGTTCTCCTGGGGGTTGTATGCAGCTGCCTGCTTCTCCCTGCTGCATTGAGGGTGTTCTCAGCTGTGTGGACCTGCTTGTATCCATGCAGCTCTGAAGTAGCACATCTTGCTGGGAGGGTGAGATTGAACGAGAAGAATTTCAGCTCGAGACAAACTTGAGCAAAAAAGACTACTGGTTTGACTGTGCTGGAAATAATCCTTTTGCCCCACATACAGTCCTGGAACAGCCCACAGGAAAGTAAACCAGCAGCTGCTTGTGGGAGAGGGAAGTAAATGAAGCTGGTCAGCACGAAGCACTTATTTACTCAACAGATGTGAGTCAAGAGAATGTGCTGTAATCTGATGATTTCTGGCGTATTATCTCTGATTGTTTTCCTTTTCTCTCTGAAGAGTTTCTTTCAGAAAATGCACAGAGTTTTGTGGTCTTGGGTAAACAAACTATTTTGCTAACCAGAGAAAAATAATTGGTAGGTTTGTGGATAACTGTCTGGCCTGTGAATGGAGTCAAATGTTGTGTTCCGAGCTGCTAAGATGACTGACTTCTCAAGGACTTGGCTATATCTAGATGRTGATGCAAGATTTATACTCTTGTCCTGTGTCATAGAGATTAGTTTAGCCTGTGGGAATGTGTGAATATAACTTCAGGTTATATTTAAGGTTCTGCACCTTTCCACATTGCCAAGTATTTGGGATGTATAGGTTTCAAAACCTTCTCAGGGTTTACACTGAGCAATAACTTTGTTCCTCTTCCTCTCTTCATCCGGCTATGCTGTGCTTTTATGTTAGGTTTTGTGTTTCTCTTTTTTCAATCCAAATTTCAGGAGGAAACAGGACATGTATCATCACTGATTTGCCCTTAATTTAGGAGCCTCCTCAGTCGACCGTAGGGAGCATCAATGCTATGTAATGCTGGTACAACTCATCCCCACATCTCTGGAGAAGGCGGGGAGGGAGGGAGCTGTGGCAGGAGGTGCCTGTGACACCAGGTGTGCACAGGCACGATTAAAGATCCCAGCCAGAGGATGGTGGGAGTCCTTTCTTCCCCTTATAGAAAGATTATAAAGGTGACAGCCACACATTGGAAAAAACTGTCCTGGTATTTAGGGTAGGGGGTGCCACAGAGCCTGGGAGGGTGTTTGRGGGCCAAGCGATGAGAGATCAGCACACTGCTGTGGTGCAGGAGAACCTGGTTTAAGAAATGAATTCCAAATGAGAATGAAAGAAGAGAAGAGATTCGTTTAATGTGAGAAAAGGGAAGTAGTGTTTTAAGAAATACAGGCTCTATCTCAGCAAAATGTTGTGTCTTAACTGCTTTGCTGGGTAAGAACTGATGTGAATCCTGCCAGGCTGATGGCTTTCCAAGTGCGATCTAACTTCCTGAAATGTTACCATGTCTTAGAATAAGAAAACGTAACTGTAAGCCAGTCCAAAGTGTTAGGCCTCCTCAATAACAGCAGAAAGAAGATGCCGTTTTCTTTAAACATCTTGTGTTTTCCCCACTTGTCTTTCCCATCACCTCTTGCTGAGATTTAACCTCAGATTTTCGGGTGGTTTAGTGCTATCTCCTCAGCCAGGATGTGGACAGGATACCAAATTGGTGTTCCCTGAAAGGTAGCAGAGGTGGGATGTTTGTGTTAGCTAAATCAGGCTCCTATTTCATACTCCAGTAAGACAGACTTCTCCACCCTCCTGCAGTCCCTGGGAGAAGTGTGGTGCTGGCAGGGCTGTCACAGGAGCTCCTGCCTTCTCCTGCCTTCTCCTGCCTTCTCCTGCCTTCTCCTGCCTTCTCCTGCCTTCTCCTGCCTTCTCCTGCCTTCTCCTGCCTTCTCCT